>CBVK0100314695.1:0-10159 GCA_900067695.1 Picea abies
ACTCACTGATAAAAAAAAGTTGAAAAGAGGATCTCTATTTGGTGTCGCAGTTGGTTAATTAGAGGCAAACTAATGTTGGTAAAGTCTATGTTAGAGGAAATATTAGTATATTGGATGTGTTTATATGGGATTCCCAAAGTGTGATAGAGAGGATGAGGATAAAATTTAGGTTTATGTGGTCACGATGCAAGGAGAGGAGAGGGATATTGTTGGTGAAATGGAGAAGATTGGTTGTTCCTTAAGACATAGGTGGTTGGGGCTTAAAAAACATATTTCATTTCTCTAAAGCTTTGGCAGCCAAGAGTGTGTGAAGGCTTATTCAAGGTAATGGATTAAGGGTACAAGTTGAAATAAAATATCATATCATGCCTGAATTAGTTGAAGAGTGGACAAAAAGGCCTTTGAGGAATATTCATAATGTTCCAATTATATGGAAGACAATTGTCTTAGCTTTCCCTATGATTGGAAATTGACTTGTTGGAAAGGTGGGGAATGGAAATAGGATTAGAGTGGGGTAGGAACCTTGGTCGATTTGTGGTGAAGGATTTAGGCTACAAACTCATATGATACCATTCATAAGGGATAGGGGTTTCTTTGATCCTCAGTCAGGTTGCAAACCTTGATATTTCTACAATGTGGAGTCAACATCAGAAGATTATAGTTCATATAAGCTTCAAAGGGGGTGGGGAAGCACACATTTGGGATGGTTATATAGATAAACTTAGGACTATTCATGTCAAAGTAAAACCAAATTAATTTTTTCTAATACAGTACAAGAACCCATCTAGTGAATACTCCCCAAAGGCTGGAAATAAAGTATCAATTTTAAATGAAGGAGATCTTGTGTCGTGGTCAAAAAAAGTGTGGAAGTTTAGATGTCCTTCTAAGTCTCATATATTCAACTGTTTTTTTCTCAACAATAAGGTCCTCACCTAGTACAAAACCAAGTATATAGAGAATATAATTGCAAAAACTCACATACACGAGACAATAAGATCATACACGAGACAATAAGATGAAATATGCCAATATACCCTTGTATTATGATAATCATAAGAAGGAAAGCAATGTTCACTTTCCTCTTAACATGGGGTAACCTTTCTCTAGGTAAAGCTCCAAATAAAACAACAAACAACAAACATTCCATAGCATACTATATCTTTAAATATATTCTCAATAGAAAAAACCTAACCACTTGTGGTCCCTTCAGTAATGGGAACCAACTATGTAGTGGGTCTTATAAGGTTGTCCATTTTACATTAAATAACTATTCACTATTATCTAATGGGACTTATTCAAAAAGGATGGTTGGATGCAACAATTGACTAAATCCTAGGTAGTCTAAAGTAGGTAGATTAGGGTAGGACATTAACATTCCCCCCCCATAAAAAAAATAGTTTTGTCATAAAGGATGAATATGAGGAAATTGCTAGAGTAGTAGTTGGTTCCCATGTGAAATTTTTGAGATGCATATATTTCCACTATATTAGTACTTCATGGACATGGTGCTAGAACAATTGACTCTCTCTAATATCCAAAAATGCTTATGGCTAGAGCCAAATGGATCCTTCTTCATCAAGTTTTGGTAAGTTGGTTTGAACCTTGCACTTTGATCCCATGACATTCTTCAAACAAGACACATGACATTATGGATTAATATTGGAGTGGGTTGGAAGATATAACTTGTTGGCCACTTGTCCAATGTGTTGGATGATCTCACATGGTCCATAGAACTTTGGTGCTAATTAATGAGGCATTTTTTCTTTGAGTGATGTTTGTTTATAATGTTGTAGGTGAAGAAACACCTAATCCCCTACTCTAAAAGAATGTTTGGAGTGATTCTAGTCTACTTCTTACTTCATTCTATTTTGAGTCATAATTAAATTGTCCTTAATTCTATGGAGAATGACCTCTCTAGTGTGGAGTGTGTTATCCACTACCTAAACCTTGGAGGTACTTGATATATAAGAAGTGTCTGACAACAATTTTTGGCCATAGAAAGATTCATATGGGTTCATTTTGGTAGCTCAATGATAAGAGGTATTGTACCACCATTCTACAAGGGGAGTCCATTGTGCCCATTGGTGTGTTTTTTCAAAAAAAAAACATCACAAGCATGTTTCTAAACACTTGTTGACCACTTTGGTTTAACCAATTGTTTGGGGATGATACATAGTGCCCATGTTCATTTAGGTACCCTAAATTTTAAACAAATCTTGCAAAATTTTCTTGTGAAGCTAGGGTCCCAATTTGAGCCAATGAAGGTAAGCATGCCATGTAACTTAAAAATATGATCCATGAAGACTTGGGAAACTAAGGAGGGGGTAAATGGATGTGATAAGGCAAAAAAATGAGCATATTTGGAAATATGGTATACTACCACTATAATCGTTATTTGTCACATTTTCTCAGGAGTCCAACTATAAAATCAATAAAGATGGCATTACATACATGTGTTGGGATCAATAGTGGTTATAATTCCCCTAGCATATTTATTGTCTCACCCTTTATTATGTGGCAAGTGTCACAAGTGGCTACAAAATAATGCGTGTTTATTTTCGTGTCTTCCCAAAAGAATAAGTTCTTAGTTATTTTATATGTTTTATGAAAACCAAAGTGACTTGTTGCAGGTGATTAATGCAAATCCTCTGATTAATGCAAATCCTCTAAGATCCTTTATGTTAAGGTATAAATCTTTACCAAATCAATGCTCCCTTTATACATCAATGTCTCGTGTTTCCATGCATACCCTAAATAAGAGTTGGGATCTTCCTAGATCCTTTGGATGAGTTGAATGATAGTGTCATTTTCCAACCATTCTTTATAGGATTCCTTTAGCCAAATTTGAATGAGTAAAGATAAGGCAAAGAGGGATCCATCCTCCTCAAATTGTCAGGATAAGCATTATCCACCACATTTTATTTACCTTTCTTATATATAACATAATAACCATGCCTTGGCATTTTGGTGACCCAATTATGTTGTTGTGGTGATGATGACCATCGTTCAAGAAAGTACTTCAAAATATGATGGCCAGTCTTGATCTGTAAATGTTTCCCTATGAGATATGGATGTGAAGTCTCCACTACATGAAGAATGGACATCATCTCTTTCGCATATGTGGATTTACCCAAATTTTGTCCACACAACTTCTTAGTGGTGAATTCTAAGGGTTCCCTTCTTGCATCAAAATCGTGCCAAACCCTCTAATTGAGGCATCACATTCAAGGAAAAAATTCTTAATGAAATCTAGTGCTACAAATATTAGAAGGAATTATTTAAAGTTGAGAAGGCATGCTTGGCTACTCACTCCATACAAAAGAATTCTTTTTTAACAAGGATGTTAGGGGAGCAATAATTTTTCCATAATTTTTTACAAAATTCCTATAATAGTTGATAAGTCCTAAGAACCCATGTAGGCTCTTCAATGTCTTGGGTTGGGGCCATTCTTGCATAGTAAAAAATTTCTTGGGATCTACTCATATGTCATCCTTATTGACAATGTACCCCAAGTATTCAACCTCTGAAGCCCCAAAAGAAAATTTGGATCATTTAAAGAATAGTTGATGGTCTCACAAGAGTTGCAAGGCTTCATTGACACACATTGTATGAGGATCCCATATTTCATTGTAGATCAAGATATCTTAAAATAATTCCATCACAAATTTGTGTAGAAAGGGTAAAAAAAAATTGTTCATGAAGCTTTGGAAGGTGGATGGAGAATTTCAAAGGTCAAAGGGAATAAATAAAATTTTATAATGACTCTTATATGTGTGGAATATTGTCTCGATAATGCATTCATCTTTCATTTGTATTTTGTGGTAGATGGAACACAGGTCAAGTTTGGTAAATTTATCTCCATGAAGTTCATCCAAGAGATCGTCAATAAATAGGATGGGGAGTTTGTATTTGATGGTTACTTTATTGAGAGCCTGAAAATCATGACACATGTGCCAATTACCTTCCTTCTTTAACACCATGATCACTAGTGATGAGTAGGGACTCGTACTAGGACATGAATCCAACCTCCAACAATTCCTGAATGATATTTTTGATTTCATTATTCTATGCAAATGGATGCCTATAAGGATGCACATTGGGTGATAGACAACCATGAATCATTGAAATACCATGGTCATTCTCTCCTCATGAAGGTGGTAACCCTTGGGGTGTTTCAAATACATGTTTATTCTTGGAGAGGACCAAGTGAAAATAAAGATGAATATCCTGTGGGGGGGGGGTGTCAACTACCTGTATGGCATTGAAATGTGCAACAATTCCTAAGTTTTATGTCTTCGATAAATTCTCCATGTGATGAGAAGCGATAATTTTATGGGAACTAGATGTAAGCCCTTTGAGGGTATGTGTGTTCCCTTATTTAGTGAATATCAAGTATAAATACTTGAAATCCATGGTGATAGGTCCCAAAGTGCATACCCATTTTTCCCTAAGAACTACATCGCAACCACTTAGCATGTCAATAGAAAAAATCTAGGTTTTGAGATGATACTCACCCATTTGGAGTTTCACATTGACCACTACATTTCATTATACCACCATTGGCAATCATAATTTGAGAGTTAGTTATAGGATGAACATAACAATGGGTTCCCATGGCCACTCTCATATGTGTTTGACAACATAGGTATTCCAACAGAGGACAAACACCTTCAATAACAACTCACACAACTATATCAAACATCGACACATTGATGTTTTAGCGTGGTAAAACCCCTATGGGAAAACATCCATGGCCCCAACTAATGTGGCCACTTGGAGAAATTTATTAATGCAAAATAAAATATTATAGATAGATTTACAAGAGATTTTTTCACAATCGATCATTGAAAAATGACCCTCCATGCCCTTTAAATAGATATCATGGACCAATCGAGTGTTAAGATCAAGGAGAATACAAACCATCTGATCACTATATGTCAGGAACACATCGTGACCTTTGGATTACCGAACTAGAAATGTATACTAATGTATACTAAAGAAACACACCTAACGACACATTAGACCAAGTTGATCTTAACTAAATCCTAAGTGTCTAAATATCCTAACATCCCCCCCTAAGAACAACCTGGGATAGGATTGAAGGATTTACAAAGGAGACACAATAGGAGAAGGAAGGAGGCATTAGATCATATCCCCTCTAATGATAACTTCTTGAATTCCTAACATATATTGAAGTTTGGAAAACTTCGCTTCTATAAAAGAATTTGTGAATATGTCAACAACTTGATATTTTGTAGGGAAAAAGAGAACATCAATAACTCGATCATGAATGAGATTTATTATGAAGTGCATGTGTAGCTCGATCTGTTTTTTTCACTGATGTTGAATTGGATCTTTGGCGAGCTTGATGGCACTCTAATTGTCACACTAAAGGGTGGTCGGATGTTGATGCTAGAATCCAAACTCTGAAAGGATCTATTGAAACCACAAGGCTTCCTAACTTTCATTAACCACTGCTCGGTACTGTGTTTTTGCAGAAGAAAGAGTAATATCCTATTGTTTCTTACATGACCAAGTGATAGGTCATGAACCAAGGATGAAAACATAACCTGCAATAGAGTTTTGATCATCAAGGTCTTCGGCCCAATATGAATCAGTGAAACCAACCAATAAAGGAGTTCCCCTTGAACTATAATGTATCCCAAACTGAACTGTACCCTGAACATACCGAAGTATCATTTTAGCTACTTTCCAATAGATTTCATAGGGTGTTTGCATATACCAGGAAACAATACCAACAACAAAGGAAACATCAAGATGAGTATGAATAAAGTATAAGAGGCTACCAGCTTACTAATGATACAAAGTGGCATAAGCTTCAAGAGAAGTACAGGTGGCAGCAAATTTGACTCCAGACTGGAAGGGAAAAGGGGTTGGTTTATAATCTTCCATGTGAAAGTGGTGAATAATTTCACAAGCATACTTATATTGGGAAATAAAAATTCCTTCCTTGGTTTGCAATACTTGGAGGCCAAGAAAATAATGCAAATAGCCCAAGTCAGTCATTTCAAATTTATTCTTAAGGATGGTTTTCACATGGTTTAAATTTTTTGGGTCACTACCAATGATGATAAGATCATCAACATAAATAACAAGGATTATGTGATGGATTCCTACTTTATTGGTATATACATTAGGGTTAGAATGAAATCTAGAAATTTCGGTATCAATAAAAAAGTTGTCAATTTTAGCATACCAAGCTCAAGGAGCTTGCTTAATACCATAAAGATATTTCTTAAGGTGGAAAAAAAGTTTGGAGTAATTCTGGACATAGCCAGGAGGTTGTTCCTTGCATATTTATTCTTGAAAATCCCCATGCAAGAAGGAAGATTTAGCATCCATCTGATGGACCTCCCATTTGTGTGAGGCAACATGGGAAAGAACAAGGAAGATGGAATTCATTTTGGCTATAGGGGAAAAGGTTTCATTACAGTCAATGCCTTCAACTTGACAGAATCCTTTGGAAACTAACCATGCCTTATGTCTTTTAACACTTACATCTGATGCATACTTAGTTCTATACACCCATTTATATATAACAAGTTTTCTTCCTCTCGGAAGAGGCAAAATATCCAAGGTATCATTTTTCATTAAAGAACGATACTCTTCATTCATTGTTGTATCCCAATTCAGATGACTTGGAGCTTCTAAAAATATCTCTAGATCATGAGTCTTGAAACTGTCTCTGAGCGTGTTCGGCACTAATATGAAGGATCACCGAAAATATCACCAGTTGCTTCTCGAGTTGAACAAACCCATCAAGGAAGTTATGGTGCTAGTGCAGTTTCATGTTCAATGGACTCATTTGGAGGATGGTGAGCAAGTGGAGGTGGATTTTCATCCTCATTGTCATCATTTGAAGAAGAAGAAACCAGAATATGAACAGAAGATGGCACAAACATAGAAGATGGCTCACGGGCCAAAGAAGGCACTAACTCCGAATTAGGCTCGCAGGCCAAGATATTTTCATCAAATTTAACATCTCTTCCAATAATAATTTCATTAGAATGAGGTTGAATAATTTTGTAACCTTTGACATATTCAGAATAACCAACAAAAATACACTTATCACTTTTAGGCTATAAATATTTCCTTTTCTCATCAGAAAAGTGAGCCCATGCTACACTGCCAGATACATGGAAGTGTTACAAGGAAAATCTCTCTATGGAAAGGGGTAAACCACAATAGACATAATGACATGCATAAATCAATTATAATCCCAAGTATTCTATATAAATGAAATGCTAACAAGGCAAGGTCAAGATCCTACCTCATCCGGGCATTCAATGAAGACCATCGTTGAGCACGCAACTCAAATATTTATACCTGCAACTTATCCTCAACAACCAAGATATGAAAGAGCATGGTGGTAATATATAATTTTAGCATATATATTATAATAATCCATTAACATACATGAAAAATATGCCCATGGAATAATAATTCAAATATTTGCAAGATATCAATTGGACGAGAAAATAGTATTTCTATTAAAATAATCAACAGAACTATGTAGGTGACAAATTGTTGTAATGACACATATCAAAACTGAGAAACTAAGTCTCTCCAGTTGGGCCTCCACCACTTCAATCCTCTACCAAAGGAAATCTCATATAAAGGAGATAATGAGGTTCTCCATCACAAAGAAGGAATATCTTAGGGGATGAACAATGAGTTCATACTGTCAAGGATAAAGGGATGCAGACTCAATGTGAAGTAAAATTTATCTAGAGTATATTTTCTCTCAAAAGTTGAATTATCTTTTCCAAGGCTTGGATATGGATCAATTTATAGCATTCGAACAGAACTGAAGGGCCAAGTCAAAGCGTTTCTAGTATATGGAAGGTCAAGGATCATGGATCTCATGATGTGACATGAAAGCCCCACATAATTTTTAATTTTGAGGACCAAACACGATGTACACGGGATGTAGTGGAGCAACCTACATATACACTTGTTGTATAACTGGTAGGGCATGTATATGTGCAAAAATGTTCTTTTTGGCTCTGGAAGGTACAAAAGGGGACTTCAAGTCTGCATAGGGAAATGGACAAACCATCCAAGAAAGTTGCATGGGGTGAGGCACAATTTTCTATAACAGATGTCCCTTAATGTGTGAGGTCATAGGAGTATCTACGATGGCTGAAATACATTGCAGTTACTGGAAGTGGAGTAATGGAGACTCGGCTGGAAGTGCTAGTTACTCATGAGAATATTACAATACATAATGGCTTTGTACACATGGATTCCAATCTGAATTACACTACAGATCCATGTGGAAATATACCAAATAGTTTTTCATGGCCATGAATAGGAAATAAAAAGTAGACACATGCCATAGGTTGTCATAGTCATGAACAAGGCCCAGTGGAATCTAGTCTCAAAATCAATTTGAAGATATTTGTATACAATGGAGTACAATATGATCTCCCATGATCATTGAATTCATATAGGTACTGATCCAATGAAATACAACAACATAATAGGAATGTTACTACTGTAAGCTGGAGGTCTTCTACATTATCTTCAGAAGGTGCAATTCTACATCATCTGAATAGAGGAGTTGATGTCGAACACAATGAGACATCGTTTGATTACCATTCATTGAGGTATATCGTTAACAAACCTGAGATAACCTATTGATAATGAAAGTAGGTATCAAGGCACTGAGTAGAATCTTACAAGTGTGAATAAGGGTGTTGAGGTCGAACACTTGAAGAATCCATCGATCAGGAGACATTGATGTATTCCCAACTATCGATGGCGGGAGAACATGCCACCAATGAATGCAAGCCTCTAGGTACTCATAGGAATCTAGGTCTCATTTCCAGAATAGATGAGCTAAATTCGATGGAAGGAGGTCCACTAAAAGAAGAGCATTAGGGCATCTCTCATCAATCAGCACAAGGTACAAAGAAATATCTTGATGATTAGGAGGAGCTTGAACGAATAGGATGTTCATGAACCAATGACCATGTGAATCTTTTGCATGCACCAGATGCAAGTAGTGCACAGAAAAGACCCTTTCAATAGAAACCAATAAGGAAGATTGCTGACAAAGGTGAGGAAACCACCAATAAGGCTAATGGAATCCAAGACACTACACAAATCCCAATGTGTGAATATATTTCTTGTCTTTGAACACAACGGAAACCCCCCATTCAGCAACCAATGAGTAGATGTCGATTATTGGGTTCAAGGTTACCTACCCATAATGAAAGTAGGACCATGGTTCATGGTAGGACTTTAGCTTCATGTGACTCTAAGACACACTGAGGGTAAGGCCGACATGCAAAGTCAAGAGTTCTGAGAAATGGACGACACGGGCTTATAGACTTCCTTTAAACAAGAGCATGAGACATATGGATAACTCAGACAACATAGACTTGATGAGAAAACTTTGTGATGCAGGAGACATCGATAAAATCTCCATAGGGACTAGAAGAATAACCATTCGAAGGAGTAAAATCTAATTAACGAGCTCAGCTTCCTAAGGTCATGCTAAACCCAAACTTTGGATGACAGTGGACTGGAAAGTTTTTTCTCTGTTCAAAGGCGGCATGACTGCTATCAATATGAGATAATATTGTTTTCCTGCCCATCTTTTTTGTTTTTCATAGGAAAATAAATGTTATGATACAAGAGAGGAAATGAGTGTCGTGAGTAAGAAAATAGCTCCAAACAATGGAACATACCTATGCTCAATGCAAGGAAGTGCATGCAGGGGATGGGCACTTGGGGGAATTTTTCCTCTTAGGGTACAGGGTGTCAAGCTACAAAGGATATAAACAAGGCTCTTCTTGGATAATGATGCAAATTGTTGAGGTAAGAGGCTTATAACGAGAAAGAGGGAATCGAAGATAAGATCAATACTCCAATCAGGAGGATAGAATGTGGTTACAACTTAACTCCAAAGAATGTCCTTTTTCATAGATTTAGTCCCCTAGGCCCGAAAAAGCATAAAATAATACCCAGGAGAACTCTTCTAGTCAACATTGACTAGAGTATTATTTTTTCGTAAGTCTACTTGGTCTGAAAAAGGGTTAAAATTACACCAAATAGACATCTTTTCAAATCCATTTAACGAGTGTGAAAGAGACAAGTTCACTCGACAATCTTTTCACTTTTTAGAGAGTTG
>CBVK0100314713.1:0-13782 GCA_900067695.1 Picea abies
TGTTTAAATTGTATTTCTGAATGTATAAATGGATTCAGCATGCTGAAAAATAAGTGGGTCACTCGAATTACACAAACTTAGTCACTGAAATCTACAGATCCAACTGTTCATCACCAGATTTCGGGAAAAATCAAACTAAAAAAATTACCAGAAAACAGCCAAAAGTTAAAACGTTTAGACTACTACTAAACATTGTAAACATTATAGCAGTTCACACACAAACAGGACACAGAAAAAACAGAAAATAAACAATAATCACAATACATCCGAATTTCACAGAAAAAGATTAGCCTGCCTTATTACCTTATTTTATATTCATTTAGAAATTTCTGTACTTGTTACATGCAATCAATTACATTCAGTGATTGATTGCTTGCTGGCAATGTTCAGGAATCTGTTACACGCTATCGATATTCAGAAATCAGTTACATGCTAAAATCAGTTTGCTGCCATATATCGAAATATTCCCAAACTCAAAGTCAGCTTTATTGTAAACAGTTTGTAATCCCTTATGAGTGTAAATAACATATTTTGAATTTGCAGCTACTGTAACAGATTTCAAAACAATTCACAGAAAAAGTGGCTTTTTGAAGTGAGGAAACTAAGTTAGCTGATTTTCTTCTATTTGGCAAGCCACGGACTCGATTATGGGTTGAATGAGATTTCAGGTTTAACTTTTAATACATATTGAAAAAAATATTTGTTTACAATGCTATTGGTTTTAACATTTGAAATCTTATTGTGAACTTGGCTCTTCTCAATGTAATTTTTCATTCCCTATCATAACTTTTTAATATGAATTGTAGTATACAATTTTTTTTTGTATTCTTTTCATTGTTATATAACCAAAGTAACAAGTTGGAAGTGCTGTCATACAATGTAATTTTTTCATTTTCATTAATCTAAGTTGTGAGTTTGTTATCTAAGTTTTAAATTTTAACTTTGTTAGGTTTTTAAATGGACTAATGTGATTAGTATGACAAGTGATTAATACAAGGTTTAGTATTGATTCTCCTTGATAACTCTCAACACTCTACTGCCTTTGTCCACCGCCATAGGGTGCTTTTGCATATATTTGTGATCAAGTTACATATACAATACATGAGTTACATGTGACATGTTAAACTCGTAGCTTATTCTAAATGAAGGGAAGTAATGGAAAAAATTGAATATTCTAAGTACAACTTGAGTAGGCCTAATGGTTAAGAACACATGTTTCCTCCTAGGAGGTCACAAGTTCAAATTGAGAGGGGGTAGGGTATGTACGTGCGGTGGGGGTCCCTTGTCCCACAAACAAGGGGATCTCATACACCAATTTGGTGTCTGGCTTGGCCGTGACCACACCAATTTGGTGTCTGGCTTGGCCGTGACCTTAAAATTAGATTATTATAATATATGATACATCACCGGTTCGTTGGAGATACATCATTCGTGGGATGAAGTTGTCGTTGAATGTTGGACATCCTGGATCTGCAGTTAAGGAGTTAAGGTACAAACTATCTACCATCACTTATTTCTTACATTGATTTATCACAAGTCATACTTCTTCTTCGATTGCCCCAACATTGTTAAACGAATCTCAAGCTGATATGATTCAGATCCCAAGCTGCTTAACCTTGCAAGTCTGTAACAAACTGTAGGTGTTATGTTGTTGTGAGTGCGATAACCATTGATTGAGCTGCCATTTTATGTAAACTAACTATGAAACTCATAAGTAGTCACTGCTTGCAGTAGATGTAAAAGAGGCACTCACCATATCCGTCAAGGCAATATATGTAAAAGAGGCACTCACCGTGTCCCTCATGTTTTGCAAAGGTTCTAGTATCTCAACAACATCCTTCACAAGTGGCCTAGCTTTAGGATTTTGGCCAAGGAAATTGTAGGCCAAGCTAACATCCTTTTGAGCATCCTTCATAGAATATTAACCCTCCAACCTAGGATCAATAATGCATAGCAACTTCCATTTATAATTTAGAAATGGACAAGCCTAATCTGCCAAGTTATGTTCTTTGTTGGGCCTCGTTTTATCCATGGCACGTCTGCCGAGCAACTCCAACAATACAACACCAAAGATGTATACATCACTTCTCGAGCAACTCCAACAATACAACACCAAAGATGTATACATCACTTCTATTTGTTAAATGACTCGTTGACGAGGAATCGAAGGTTAAATGCTTGTTTTAAGTTTTAACTTATAATCATTCCCCACACCAACTTCCATTGTTCATTTATTTGTCACTAAAAAAATCAGAAGTTGCTTTAATCCTTCAAATGAACTGTGTTACTATTTTGGATGCAAAAAATATCACCTTGATGAAAGACAAAAAGATGATGAATTGCTGGACTTCAAAACCAGTATTATTAAAAAAATATTGTCGTGGAGTACCAAATAATTTCCTTTATTGACAACAAACATAGAAAAGTTACATAGGAAAACTAAATTATTTGTTTAACTTGTACAATGACACCCCCATAAACTCGACTGTCTCCAAACAACAAAAGGTTAAACATATTCAATGGTCTGTCACCCTTCAAAGAAACCATAGAAAAATCAAGATAAAGTGACTTTTTATTGATATTGAAATTTTGAGTATGGCCAGGTGAAGAAATTGAAAATATTGCTCACAATGTAAAATGGCCAAAAATATAAGAGACAAAATGCAGTCAAAATTGCAGAATGTAAAAAATAATTATGATAGGATTAGGGCTATGCACATGTGGGCTACATTAGTACATACTCGGGGGTTGCAACATATGTGGGTTGCAACATATGTGGGTTGCATAACCATTGTTGGGCCCTTCGTTTTGGAGGACGTCCAGTTTTGCAGAAGTATAACAGTTTTGCAGAAAAGTGTAGCAGGGCGGTGGAAGGCTAGAAGTGGCGAAAAATAGCTACGATGAGCGGAAAGTTAACTACAAGCGTGCTAGCAGTAGAAACATTTCATGCGTCAATTGGACCAACAAGTGGAAATATCTAGAAGCCTAGAGCGCATGCATAGCGGAAGCGAAATCAAGAAAAGATAATAACGAACTCAAGAAGTCAAGAAGCACTTGAGGAAAAGCCATAAATATGGGAATATGTAATGGGAAAGTGTTTCCTAGTTGTTAAGTCGATGAGTTAATTATGATATATTGTGCTATTATCGAGAGTTGTTAGACTGTTGTTGCTAGATTCCTTGTCGTTCTTCTTTTGTCATCAAGCTATCGCCATTACTGTCATTGAGTGTGCTGTGATAAGCTATTGTAGTGAATTATGGGGAATTAACTATGCTTGCATAGAAGTCTAAGAGTCCATAGTGGGTATCTAATTGCTGATTTTGCTGTGTAAGTCATGATGTGGAAGAGATACTCTATTTATGCTGGGTTGTGATATTATAATAACATGATGGATTATTCGTGCACCAAAATTTGTAATTATGTTTATGGATATTTTTTCTCTGTGATGCACAATCTTTCTTGCTCTATGTAATTGGTAGTTGTGATATTGCTTACAAGCTCCTGTGATGTATGCACTTATATTTATGTTGCGCAACATGGATTATCGAATGCACATATTGGTTTAGACTTCTAATGACATAATCTTTTCACATTTAAGTAGGAATCAACATTGTGGTATGCTAGATCTGATGGCGTGTCCTCCCTGACTCACTTTATTACACACAAGTCTTGGCTGTGCTTCGGGTGAAACCTCATTTCCTTGCGAAAGGTTGAATATGCCAGCGCTACTAGATTATATCAATATCTTTATTGGTAACCTATGAGAACCCTGGTCTCCAATTGTGCACCAACAAATGGTTCCATTGCCGGGACTTGAAGCTTCCCAGTGAGTTTTTAAAGGATTCCACATCACATATTTAATTCTAACATTGGGAATTGGTGGGAAAGAAGACGTGACAAATTTATTTTGCAAGAACCTGAGCTACGACACAAAAGTGTGAGGGTTGTGAAGAGTGTTGTATTTTACTTGGAACCAACAAGTGACCAGTATGAGATCTTCTGTATTCGATTCTCGGAAGAGGCATTTCTATGGCTTGACTAGTTACAAGAAGCACAAGAATTCATAGATTGAGTCAAGAGAACCTATGATTGGTCTGCTAAGGATTTAACAACCCGTCACTAGATAGATCATCCAATTTCTAGAGTTGTGGATTTATGGGTACAAACCACCTTGGAAGGATATATCATTGAATTTTTTGCTGAGAACCACTAGTATTTTTCAAAAGCAAAAGCCATATTCAAAGAAGGAGCTCGAGGAGACTGTTGCGGGAAATCCCCCTTTAGATTAAAATTTTGCTTGTGGAAGAGGGGATGTTACCTGTTCCAATGAATATGGTAGCATAAACCCCTGTGCTTGGTGTGGGGGTGGTTTGAGGCAGGGTCATGAGTCGATAAAGAAGGATTTTCGGGTGATGGGGGGTCAACAAGAGAAAAGTGAAAGAAATGAATGAGCTTTGAGGAGGGATACGACTGCTGAAAAGAGGTGGCATAATCGTATGATAATGGTTATGAAGAGATATGATTCATCATAGGAAGAGATGGATTGTGATGGTAGTCGAAAGGAGGAATTAAGAAGGTTGCGAGAGTTGCAAAGATGTGGAATGTTGGCCAGCTAATAGTTGAAGGAAAGATTTGGCGAGAGTAGTGAAGTTTTTGAAGGAACCAGACAAGAGGCACGAACCTTAGGTGAAACAAATGAAGTAGGGAGAATAGGTGCCACATCTGGAGCAGGTGGCTCAACCGATATCTTAGAAGGAGTTACGAGAGAATCAAAGCTCATAATGCCAAAAGTTACAAGATTGCACTACCAAGTAGAAGGAATCTTGCAAGATCACGTGACCCCCCAGATTAAAGAACTCTGTTCTGTCGGAAAAGGACCTAGCCCCAAGTTGCTTACTCCCCCAACGTCGTCTGCAAATTTGGTAATCTCTCCAATTAATCTTTCAACCCTTATAGTCTTGTAAGTGTAAGTAGTCGTAGCAATAACAATGTGGCGAGTATTTTAGTTATTTCACAACTAGGACATTCCAGATTTATTTTGATAGGGTCCCCAAGTTCTCCGATGGAAATTGAAAGTGAAGGATCCCTCGCTCAATACCCAGAGTTTTGGGGTAAAGGGGATGAGAATGTCAAACATCATTGGTTTTTTTGTGAGGCCATTTGGAGGTCTTGTGGAAATTTGGATGCTAACAAACTAGTCGAGTTCCAGACCACCTTGAGAGGTCATGCTTTAAAATGGTATATGAAATCCATTGAACCAGGGAATCCTCAAGGACATGCTTTCACTCTTGCTCAATTCAAACAACAGTTCATAGAAAAATTATGCTTACCCCAGTCAGAACAACTGACTCTCTTTGAATTACGGGAGATCAAACAGAGAGATGGTGAGTCTACCTGGGAGCATAACCAAAGATTTAAGGATGCAATAGGAAAATTGGAAAAACCCATCCATGAAGACCACCAACGAGAATGGTTTATACAGGGGATATTATCATTGATCTGGATACCATTAACCCAACAATGGATCACTACCTTAGAGGAATCCTTAGAACATATGATGAAAATCGAAGTAATCGCTGTCTACCCAGGAAGATTGAGGTTTATGAGACCCACTGAAGACATTAATATTGCGTAGATGCAAGGCTAGATTTTGACGTTAACCAACAAGATTCAAGAATTGACCTTCCCTAGAGTAGGTCGACCGTAGGTATGGTGTACCAGCTACTACATTGAGGGTCATACAATGATGGAATGTCCCAAACTAAGGGGTGCTAGACCCCCTCCACAATTGATGGCGCCTCCACCTGTATGACCATCGGGTAGGGTTGCACAAGTTGCTTCCACAACACCATTTAATGGTTTTGTGTAGTGCCACATCTTCCCAAATCATCAAGGAAGTCAAAATAATGAATACTGTGAAATTTTCCAAAGTCATGGGAATTCTCCAAGGAATTGCCCCATCCTACAAAAATACACTCCTGTTTCGAATACAATATACTATGAATTATGTGAGTCTCCCACTCACACCACCAAGCAGTGTGGAACTTTGGATTCTCTTGCAGACAGGTTGGACAGATCTACATTTAGGATCGAAGAAGTTCCTCCAGAGTTTGGAGGAGGACATAGAGGTGGGGGAGGATTCTGAGGCGGATGAAACAACGAGAGAGGACCAACTCGCTGTTACAATTGTAATGAATAAGGGAATCTCGCAAGAGATTGTCCACTACCGAGAAGACCTTGGTGTGAACATTGCAGAAACAACACTCATGCCACTAAGGACTATCCAGAATTGATTTCCAAATGGGAAGATCACGTAAGAAAACAAGATGCCAATTTAATAAATTCCGAGCCTCGACCCATTACTGAAGAAAAGGATCCCAAGATCAACATTATTACTCAAGGAGGGACAAGGATTGGTGTTGATCTTGAAAATCCCAATCAAAGTAAGATTTCAAAAGCAATAGCGGTGGATGCTAAGTATGATCCCCTAAGGTAAAAGGAGTTCTTCCATAATTCCCTAGAAATGTTTCGACATATGTCTAAACTTGCCATATCGACAGTTACAGAGCCAAGTGTTGAATTTCAACCAAGAGTCATGGAAAACTTGTTAGTTCCAAAGGACCTGCCGACGACATCACAAAAGATTATTGATCTATGGTTTCAACTTTTTTCTGATATTTTGGATAATGAACAACTCACTAAAAAGTTGCAAAATGCGCTTAGGGGGACTTTAGAGGCTGAAGGGATCCCATAGGAGTCGATTGTTGCTAATATTCAGGAGAGACATAGAGGTATAATACATAGGAGGAAGCAAAGATCTGGAAGAGAACTTAGACTAAATGCCCATATCGACGACTATGAAATTAATGATGTTATGCTAGATTTGGGATTTGATGTCGACATACTACCAAATAAAACTTGGGAAGCCATGGGTAAGCCCAAGATTGTTTATTCACCTATTGAATTGCGCATGGAAAATCAGTGCTGCATTTGTCCTGTTAGGAGGCTAAGGAGGCTACAAAATGTAGAAGTGGACTTAGATGGCATTAAAACATTAGCAGACTTCGAGGTCATAGAAATAATGAGGGAGAAGGATCCATATCCAGCTCTATTGAATATCGACTGGGCATATGAAAATTACATTGTTATAGATTTCAAGAAGGAAATCATGACCTTTGAAGCGGATGGTATGCAAGTAATCCCACCTTTAGACCCTTAATCGATATATAGATCCGATCAATGAGAACATGGAACATGATGTATTGGATCAACTTTACACTTTGACTACAAGGAAGTGGACATATTACATTAACCCTAATACAGATGAATCAATAAGTTGGTAGAGTATTCAGTCTGCATGTGAATATTCAGAGATCACTTTTGACAATTGACAACAGGGAAGATATGAGAACTTCTCAAGGCGTTGTGTGACTATTAGAACTTCCAGGTGGGTTGGATCAAAGATTAGAGAACACCCTATTTATGATGGCACTTCATATTTAGGAAACTTTCTCGTTGATCTGGAGGATAAGGTTGTGCCATAGCAAAGACTTCCCGTACTTGATATTGCCTTAAAGTCATCTCCAGCTAGGTGGTGGGCCACTCATAAAGGTACTTTGTCTTCCTGGGATGAAGTAAAGCATGCCATTCAATATCGTTTTATTTCCCCATCACAGGTCACTCAACCGATTAAGGATCAGAAGCCAAAAATCCAGACCTCAACTTTGGAGGCATATGATGGGTCCTCTGATCCAAAGGAGCATGTTGCACATTGTATTCAGGTATGGGAAGCTACTAAACTGCCTTCTCCATTTTGGTTGCATCGATTTATTCATTCTTTGGGAAAAATTTCCACTGCTTGGTATGTGCATGAGGAGGCTCGACGACAAACCGCTTGTTGGGAAGTACTTCAAACCCAATTCCGCCTAGACTTCTCATTCTCAAGTAAGTCTCTTGAAATCATCTTAGCTTTGCAATAGATTAAGAAAATGTTATTTACGGATAAATTTAAACCTCTGCATCTGCCCATAGTTTTTCCTAAACATGAATACCTACTTCATCATAGCCTTTACCTAGACCTTGCACGAATACCTCTGACTTATAGTAAAATTAATGAAGACCGAAGAGATCCCAAAGGCCCAGATGATCTTAGAATTTGACATCTAAAGAATCAAAAGGAACTAGAGCTATTCATGACACTAAGTCAGATGATGTTAATAGTTCTTATTCTAAACCCCTGAAGTTGCGAATAATAAACATAGGGAGTGAGGACCACCGTAAGCTATCTTCCATAGGGGATTATTGGGACGAATAGACTGTGATAGAGATACAAGCTCTGCTGCGGGAAAATGAGGACCTATTCCCTACAATATTTTCAGAATTAAAATGGATTAAGGGAGATTTAGGGGAGATGAAGATGTAGTTAAAACCTAACTCAAGACCAGTTAAACACAAGCCACACCGTATGAACCCGAAAGTCAAAGAGAAAGTGAAGAAGGAGATTGATAGGATGCTAACAACTGGGCTTATTTTCCCCATCGATAAGGTTGAATGGATCAATCCTATCTTCATACAAAGAAAGAAAGGTACGAAGGATATACGAGTCCATGTGGACTACAGAGGCCTGGACACTGTCTGTGTACATGAACCCTTTCCTACCCCCTTTAGTGACGATGTATTATATCAAGTAGTGGGAAACAAAGCATATTCTTTTACATATGGTTTTTCTGGATACCACCAGGTTCTACTTGTTGAAGAAGATAAGAAAAATACTACCTTCACTAACGAGTGGGGATCATTTTCCTATAATGCTATGCCTTTTGGGCTCAAGAATGCCTCAACAGTGTTCTCTTGGATAGTGATTGCAACATTCCACAACATCATTCATAAGTCTCTCAAGGTATACCTGGATGATTAGATTGTGTACAACTTACTCAATGAGAACATCAGACGATTACGGCTAATGTTGGACCGCTGCAAACAACTACAAATTTCCCTTAATATGAGAAAATGTGTTTTTTTTGTGTACCCTTTGGGAATCTTCTCGGGCATATAGTTTGTAGGGAAGGAGTGCTAGTCGATCCTATGAAAGTTGCATTAATTCTCAATATGCCTCATCCTACCACTGTCAAACAATTGCAAACTACTTTGGGCCATACTAGATACTATCACGGGTTTATTAGGAATTACGCAAGTATAACTATACCTTTGGAACAACTACTAAAGAACTCCTAAGAATTTCGTTGGACTTAGGACTGTGATAAAGTGTTTGACCTACTCAAAGAAAAGTTGATTAGTGCACCTATGTTAACTTAACCTAACTAACAAATTCAGTTTCATGTGCACATTGATGCCTCTGTGATTGCATTAGGTGCTATTCTGGCACAACCAGAGGAAGGAATATTGATCATCTTGTCTACTTTTCTAGCAGAAAACTTTCCCAGGCTGAGCACAACTACACTACAAATGAAAGGGAAGGTTTGGCAATGGTTTATCCTTTACAAAAGTTTAGGCATTATTTGTTAGGAAATAATTTTAAGTTTTTTACTGATCATTCTATTTTGAAGTATCTGGTTAACAAACCTGTATTAGAAGGTTGAATTTGCAGATGATTTTTATTATTTTAGGAGTTTTCTTTTGAGGTCATTGTCAATATTGGTAAAATAAATGTGGGACCAGATCATTTGTCTAGACTAGAGTCGGGAGAAAGTGGCAGATTTGTAGATGATCAACTCCCTAGTGCAGATCTTTTCCGTATTGAAGTTATTCTTGATTATCTGTTGGACATTGCATTATTTTTAACCACTAGTACTATGCTAGAGGGATATTCCGCAACTAAAAAAGGCAACTAGTGGTTCATGCAGCAGACTACCAACTAATTGTGATCCAATTGTACAAATTAGGATTGGATAGCATCTTGAGGCACTGTGTACTAGACCATGAAAGACCTGATATTCTATGGGAATGTCACAGTGGAGTTACAGGAGGATATGTTGGCAGAAAGAAAACTTCCTGGAAGATATTACAAGTAGGATTATGGTGGCCTACAGTGTTTAAATAGGCTAAGGAATATGCTTGGGTCTACGATGTATGTTAGAGAGTGGGATAGCCATCTTGTCGTGATGAGTTACATTTACACCATGTTTGAGCATTGCATGCCTTTGAAAAATGGGTTGTCGATTTCATCAGTCCGATAAATCCCCCTACCAAGCATTCAAAGGTAAGATACATAATTATCATAACTGAATACCCGACTTGATGGGATAAAGCGGAATCTGTTTGGGATTGCTCTACAACCACAACAACACGGTTTATTTTTCAAAATATCATTTCTCAGGTTGGTTGTTCTCAGAGCTTGACTAATGATCAAGGAGCCCATTTTACAAGTGAGACTATCACAACCCTTACAAGATAATTTTTTATTCAACATCATAAGAGAAATCCCTACCATATGCTAATGGAACAATGGAATCATTTAATAAAATCTTGGAGATGGGGTTGACTAAAGTATGTTGCACAGATCAGGATGATTAGGATGAGCGAGCTCCAACTGTGTTATGGGCTTATAGGACTACAAAAAAGTGATTAAACATGTATAATCCATTTAAACTGGTATATGGTAGAGAAGTAGTAGTTCCAACTGAGTTTCTCACCCCAAGTTTATTTATCACACAAGCTACTAAGATGAATTATGATGAATCCATTGCTGCACGAATTGAGGAGCTATGGAACTTGAGGAGGCTAGGTTCTTAGCATATTTTCATCAAACTGTGGAGAAATCCTAGCATAAGGCTTGGCATGACTGACATATAAAGCGTAAGTCGTTTGCGCAAGGTGACCTAATCTTGTTATACGAAATCAAGTATCAAAAACATCCGAGGAAGCTCCAGATGCATTGGCTGGGACCTTTTATAGTTGCAAAAATCTTGACTCTAGAGTTGTCAAATTAGCGCAAATAAATGGAATTATTTGACCAAGATGGGTGAATAGAACATGCATGAAGACCTACCTTTCTGCTTCATAAATAACGTTTCCTTACGCTCCTGTCTCCGGGAGTGAGTTTCATAGGTAGGATTTCCAATTTTGTCTCCGTTTTCCGTTTCTGTCAATAAAATGGTGACATGTCTAGCTATCACCGGTCCTATAATTCTAGTGGTCATTTCCAAATCGTCCAACCCAGATATCACCTTTGTGGTCGGGGAGGTCTAAATCAAATCTTTCCATATTAAGTGTTTTCCGTGTTCGACTTTTGTGCCCTATCTTTGTCATTTTGGAAGTTAAATGCCATTGATACTTTCTCGTCTGCTGTCTTGTCATTACCAGTCATAATCATTTAAAAATCACCAATTGTCAGTCCTTTTCTGGTCAATTGTTGGTGTATGAGCATTACTTTTCTCTTTGCCTCGTGACATTGTTACTAGTTTTCCATTCACAGTCTTAATTACTCAAGTCTCCCTTGGATTTAGCCGCATTGTTGACCGCACTAGCTTATGACCTTTGTAATGACATTCATCCTTCCACGTGGATCCAACCTTCCCACTACATACATGATTCCTTTAGACCGTTAGGCTCTCTCGCACAAGGATTATTGTGGGTGAAATAGGTCCTCCAATACCAGGAACAAGATGATCTAGGGAGAAGCTAAATCCAACCCTAGCTCATGGGAGAATAAGGTAAATTGGGGTCTGTTTGCAGGAGAAGGTTAGGTAACAATTTGTTATCGATAAGGATGGGCATGAATCTTGATGCCCCCTCAAAATTTGAAAACTATAATATCACATGCGGTAGAGCATGCCTGTGCCTTTCCTTTCTGTGGTTCACCTTTGATTTTGGCCTAATAATTTATTAAAAAAATGACCAAACTAAGCTAATTATTTGTTCTAGTGACATACTATGTAGGTGACAGATACAATGTTGGGAAATGATCACACTCCCATCACAAAGGATGAATACTACTACATATGATATTTGAAAGATTTTATCCTCAGGTTGTGCTTCACCAGGGCATACTAGTACATATGATATTTGAAATATTTTATCCTCAGGTTGTGCTTCACCAAGGCATACTAGTACATATGAAATTTGAAAGATTTTATCCTCAGGTTGTACTTCACTTGCAACAACAATTCTGGCAAAACTATTCGAGAGGGACATCACCACTATAGTGGCACTCATTTTAGTTTGAAGTATTGTTGGCCATTTTGATGAGTTGTTTAACTGTAACGAGATGCTTGGTCAATACATTTTAAAGGTGTTTTCTTGTCTATATTGCTAATTTGAAAATCACAGGATGAAGCTATGAACTATTATTTGAGAGATCAAGATATGAAGATGCTGAGTGGATTATAGATTTTTATATTTTGTTGGATATTACTTAGCGTTTTCTTGGCCGAGTTTGATTTCAAGCCTTCCATTTTTCATGGTATATTGTTCCTTGTTTGGAAGAATTTTAATAGAAGGTTAAATGGTTATAACAAAGCAACCTTGTCTCTTTCGTAACATGCATAATAGGATCTCATAATAATTATTTATTGGAAATTGTATGGTTTGTGCTTAATTCATATCAATAAAGAGCTATTAGAACTTACTGAATTTGAAAAAAACTATAGAGCTAACAGGGGCCCAACAAGAATTACCTAGAGCTAACAAGGGCACGATTTATTTATTTATTTATGTAGCATATGGGGGAATAATTTGATAAAAAAAAATTACATATCTGAGTTCCTATTTTAAAAATAGATGATTTCAAAAAAAAAATCACCCAAATCGGAGCTCTAGAAGTGAAGATGTCGCTAATTTAAAATCAACTATTTTGCGGGGTTTTTCATGATGATGACGAGACTACAGAGTTCATAACTTTTCATAGGGTGTTCATATTTCTATCAGATCAGTATCATTGGATAAATAATTTTAAGAGATTTTTTTTGATATATTATATTTTGTGTTTCCAATGGATATTGGATCTCAACTCCTCATGGGCATTCTACAGAAGATTGAAGCTGCTGAGCAACATTTTCATGAGGGACAACAAATTATTAGGGATAGTTGTCATAATGTTCAAAGGTACTTCACTAACACACATGAGAGATATCTTATGGAGGACATCAGGGATGCATAGAATCAAGAAGTATATGTTTGGTATTATTTTGAGGCCGATTGTGATGATTGGTATATGGATAGTTCTTATTTCTAGGATGACAACCACTTTCATATTTTATTTGATGACTCCACTCCACCTTCTATAGAGAACATCAATGTGACAAATCAGGCGCCAGTTATAATTGCTAGTGACAATTCTGTATATTCTACAGTGGTATTATTCCTTCTAGATTCAGTTACAACTCTTTCCCACTATGTGAATGGATCTTCTTATTTGGATCCACATGATAGGTGTCGGTCTTTGGAACATCATTTTCAGTTAGTTATTAGGTTCCGATATCTTCCGTGTGGAGTTCACATGAGCACTTAGACATGGGATCCCGGTTTATAGTGGTGGTTGGACTACTTCAACATGGTGCCTCACATTCCTACATGGGACCCTGGTTCTCTAGTCTACTTTAGAACTATGGTCCACACTTATCCATGGGACCCTAGTATATGGTTGTACACCCTCATAGCAAGCATGGAGGATAATGATTTCATAAGGGGGATGGAATGTTAGGTAGATAGAGAGGTAGTGGGGGCCCCAGATGGCCCATACTTATAATAGTAGAGGCCATTCAATGTAAGGTGGAATAGGTCCACTATAGTATTAAATAAGGCCCACTATGATAGTTAGATATA
>CBVK0100314778.1:0-17633 GCA_900067695.1 Picea abies
TAAATGCATTCTCCAATGATTTGGGTTCCCAAAGGCGAACCTCATGTTGAATGTTAACTTTTAAAGTTCCTATGAATACATCAATCAAGTTCTCATCTGGAATATATGTTACCTTTATATTCAATATTTGGAAGTTCTCAATGTGCTCTGTAACTGAACCCTTTGATTGAGATTGATCAATTGGCTAAAGAAGGTATTGCTCCTTGTATCCTCATAGTGTGCTATCATTTCTTTCATGAAAAGTGTCCAAGTGACAAGTGATTTGCGAGAACAAAGCCATCGATACCATACAAATTGATTGGGTTCTAAATATAAAGAAGCAATCTGTACCTTTTGTGTATGTGGCACATTATGTAGATCAAAGAATTTATGCATCTGAAGTATCCATGTGATTGGGTCCTTGCCATCAAACTTCCTCATATAGATCTTAGGAACATGGTTGTTCTTCAACCCAAAGTTGGCGTTTCTCCACTCTTGATTCACCTTCCTTGTGTCCTCATCATGAATTTCATGGGATACATTTTCACTTCCAGGTGTCCTCTCTATTAGGAAATTTTTCAATCCTTCCACGATCTCCCCTTTTAAAACATCCATATTAGTATGTATTGCCTCCAACTTAGCTTCCATTGAATACATCATCTCTTGTAGTTCATATTTTGTTACTGTCTTATTTTTTAAATCATTTATGTCCCTACACATTTCTTCACCTTTATCAAGAGTCCAAGTAGGATTTTCTGGAGGCTTATTTGGTGTAGAAGTTCCCTTTTTTGGCATCATGTTGGCCAAGTATCACTTTAAATATTGATTTTGAGGTGGTTCTGCTAGACAATATTATTTTTATTGTATATCCAAAATTTTGGCCCTTATGAGTATGATTTTATTTTTTTGTAGGTCTCTTATATTTCTTCTCTACAATGCCACAAGTCTGATCAAAATTGGATGTGTCAAGTGGAGTTTATGGTAACTTCCCCACAACTTGTTGCTTTTTGGCCTTTCCATGAGATCTCACTTGTATAGCGTGCCCCGCACAAAATAATTGATATAAAATATTGAAACTCATACTCAAACTACTAATATATGTCTAATATCCAATGCAACTAGTCTCACTTAATTTTGAGACTCTAGGAAGAAGTTATGATTGTTTTACCTGGAACACATTCTTGAGACTAGTCAATACGACTAGTTAGATACCCTATCTTCCACAGGGTGTATCTACAAATGTAATATGACCCAAAATAATAAATTGTTACCACATATACCTTACTAATTTCTATGAATATCCTCCATATTTCAGGATTTGAAAAGAAAAATTTTTATAGTGAAAATTCCGCAATGAATCAATTTAGGATGATTCCAAAACTCTATCTTACAAAGGTTGTATCTCTGAAATTATAAGGCCTCAGGAGCTACAATTTTAACCCAACGTACCTTGATTTGTATAATAAATATCCTCCAAGCCATTCCTTCTAAATCATTGTAGAAAAAAAAGTTATAGCGAAAATTACAAGGTGTCTCAGATGTAGCAGGGAAACCCCAAGACCTTGAGCTCTAATACCATATGTTAGGAACCAAATATCAATATAGCATATTAAAACCTCAAAATAAGTACTCAACACCTTGAAAAAGAGATAAATTCAGATAATAAGGCTCTTCGAGGGGGAAACCTCCTTATTACCACATAAATGTCCAAATACAAGATGATTCCAAATGAAAATGTCACCTTGGTATATATAGGAGACTAGGAGGTATACTTACAACTAATGGACTAAATTTGACATAAATAAAATAAAATTACTAATGTAATATGCCCCAATTAAGGGGTAATGAGCCACTATTTAGGGATTAACATGCCATGCTTGTTTCTTGGAAATTGTAATCTTTCCACCATCTTAGGATCTATATAACTTTGAATAGCCATTGAATCAATTAAAATAACAATGGTTTGGTCGTTGAGCTTACCTTCCACTTCAATCATATGTGACTGAAACTCAACTTGCTTGTTTTCTGTACACTTCTTCGCATGTCCTCCACTATTTCATCTTGTTGTACACGGTGAACAATCCTCAATTTTTCACCCCTGTGAGGACAATCTCTAAACATATGATCTTCCCCAGAACCCCATCATTTAATAGGTGGTTGTCTTGGTCTTTTCCCCCCTATCTCAATCATTCTGGGTTCCATAATGAATCATAATTATTTATTTTGATTTTCCTAAAAATTGAATGTCCAGATCCATTTTCTAGGTCAACAGTTATATTCTACTATTTAAGATATTTCTTATGACTACTCCCTTGGTCAATTCCAAGTATTAAGAAGAAAGTTATGGTCATTTGAAGATTGTACTTTATATGAGGGAAATCCATATACAATTGTTCTTCTTCTTCATAGCCAAAATAGCTCTTGGATCCATTATGGATCCTCTCATAATGTACACATTCCCTTTTTACTTCTTTTGGTGCAGATCCATACAAATCAGAACCCTGCAGGCTCCTTCTTTTAGCCCCTTTTTTCTTAAAAATAGAAATTCAAGCACTAGCCTCCTTTACTTCGGCCAAAATCTCGTATTACCATGATATATGACCAAGCTCTTAGTTGAAAGGAGCTTATCCGGAGCTTTGGGACTTTTGGGCTTCAGAGGTTCTTACAACATCAATCCTTAATTTTCTTGAACGACGAACTAGCAAACTCTTGAATGGTACTTCTTTAGAGCTTCAAAAGATTTTCTAACATAACACCACACTTCTCCAGAACTCCGAACTGGAGAACTCACGAATTGGTGCGTCGATGTTTCGTTACTCCAGTGCTCCGCTTCTTCGGGCTTCAGAGGTTTGGACCACACAACATGCTAATTTATTTGAACGTCGAACTTGTGAACTCCCGAAGAGGCTCTCTAGAGCTTCATTATTTATAGGTGCTTGAAAAAACATACTCCAATTTCCTCGAATGCCAAATTTATGAACTTCCAGGGTCTCCTTACCAACTGCGCACCAGGGGTGCTACGTGTCAAAAATATGGAGATGACACGTGGCCCAATTAGTGAGTGACACATGTCAAGTTCCAATTGGCACAAAAGGTCTGTGAAAAGCATGAATAAAGATGACACGTGGCATGCATAAAGTGGGTCCATGTCACCCTAGGTGATGTCATCATTCCACATCACTCCGATGCTCCAGGACTTCGTAACTCCAAGCTTCGG
Source organism: Picea abies (assembly GCA_900067695.1). NCBI lineage: Eukaryota > Viridiplantae > Streptophyta > Pinopsida > Pinales > Pinaceae > Picea > Picea abies. The sequence goes on from CBVK0100314778.1 coordinate 3,197, forward strand.
AGGATTTCACACCAACACACTTCAAAACACTCGAAATTGAAACTAGAAAACTCCTGAACCATAGCTCTATGAAGCTTCAATACTTCGGTGCTCCGGAGCTTCAGACTTTGGAGGTTTCTTCCTCTACATACTTTAAAAATCATGAACGACAAATTTCTTAAATCCCTAATAGGCGCTCTCAAGAGCTTTGGGACTTCGAGCTTCGGGAGACTTCTCAACATAACACTACAAATATCTCGAATGTTGAATTTCTGAATACTTTCTATTTTGTAGATACATGTCCAAAAACACAAATGGTCTAGATTGGCTTTGGACTTCTAGACTTTGGGGAAATATCCTCCTGGAAACACAAAGATAAAAAATCCTGGAGTGTCGATTCTTTGAACCATGAGATATACAACTCAGATTTGTTCCACGACTAATCCAACGATCAGGTACTTCTCCCAGTGATATACGACATAGATTCACTTCGAGACTTCAGAACTTTAGGGATTTTTACCTCCTTTTCAACAAAGACTTAAAAAATGTCGAAGCAACGAAGTCCGAAGGACTTGAGGGTTTAACCATTGTGCTCCTTCTCCAGATCCAATGATTGTGAAGGACTTATACCTCTCCCAAACAAATCCCATCCATTCTCCTTCTCACCAATAGATTTATCTTCTTTTGGGGACTTAAAAAAATCTCCTGTGCACTTCTTGTGCTTCACATTCAACCCATCCCAGGTCGGAATTTGCCTGAATAGATAATAAATTACAAAAATTTCACCCTTTTGGCCAATTTCCTATAATTTCCAAGAATTTAACAACAAAAATTGGGGCTTTTTCCCAATTCCACGCAAGTGAATCACTTCAAATTGCTCGGCCCATCCAAGATTAGTGTTGGAAATTGGAGCTTTGATACCAATTTGTAACATCCCGAGCCGCCCAGGCTAGGCCATGCTACTCCATAAAACACTCTGATACCATATTGTAACATCCCCAGCCTTAGACTACTAGGCTATGCCACAAAACAAATCTTATGGAACTGTATACCAAAATAAACATACAAATGTTCTAAAAATACACAGAGTCATGTGGAAATAACACTAAAATATACATGCAACATACACAGGAAAAACACATAAACATAAACACATGTATAAATAAACAGCATGTAAATTAACACACAATTGATACTTATCTTTGATTTAAGACCACCAACTATGTGTAGACCTTCTACGATCCTCCCAGCCTTAGACCACACTGATCAGAATTCTCAGTAGTGGGTCACCCTTGAGCTGGGACTAAACTCCACCTGGGTAAATGGATTTCTAACCAGGATGATGCTACATAGATAAAATGAATGATTTAGTCACAGGATCCAACTCATACTAACAACCTACAACCTCTCATTCCCCACATTCTTGTCCCACCCTAGTAAGTGTGCCCCTTCTTTGCTCAACATTCCTTCGACTGCCCCACTTCCCTTCCAGGGATTCAACAACATGTTAGACAGGAAGTCTCAGAGCACTGTGGTTGCAGTTGGGCTCCCTTAGGAAATCAATTCCCAACAATTTTCTCACCTAGAGAGAGTTTCTAATGGGCATGAAAACCTGCCTCTTCAATCCATGGGCCTGACAACCTGCCTCTTCATTCTAGCTCTTAAATCAACTAGGTACAGGTACAAGTGAAGGGAAACAACAAAATTTCAGGTATGGAATAGGTGATGGCAACAACCATGCTCAGGAAAGGAATGATATTGGTGCATGTATGGAACAGTACTGGCTCAGGTAAGGTACAAGTATGCTACCCCTGATAGTGAGGCATTGTGTACAACTCTAGGTTTGCAGAGGTCGAATGATGGAGTGAAACATAGTGAATTGATTGTAGACTATTGAATTGTGAATGGTAAGAATCATGAATGTCCTTGTCATTGGGGATAATGGTGAAGATGAACTAATTTTCCCCACATATAACTGCATGCTCCCGGAATGACACCTGGACCTCCAAGAACTCATTCCTCTCCACTTGTAATTCATTCCCCTGCACATAGGAACTTAGGATAAGATGAGTTTTATCCATACCTTAATATTTAGGAATAATACTATTATATTCCCTTGGAGATAAGCCCTCTATCATATCCCCTTTCCTAGGCTCTTATTCCCCCCTTTCCCTTTCTAGTGGAGTTCAATCCCCCATACTATTTTATCATGGTTGGTCTACATGCAGTGATGTATTTTTATCAATGATATGAGTGTATACATATACAAAAATAGGCTCATTGGCCTTTAGCATCTAGGCTCTCCGACCTAATAATCACATAAGCCTTCTGGCCTATAATAATCTGGCTCACCAGCCTATAAGCATATTTACATTTATAACTAGAGCTCAACCTAGGGGTATTATAGGACTAGTCAAAAGCTCTATCTTCAACATAGTGTATCTCCAAAAATAAAATGACCCAGAAGATTAAATTTGTACCACAGGTACCTTGATATGTCTTCTCAATATCCTCCAAGTTTCACTATTTGAATAATTCTAGAAAATATTTTATAGCAAAAATGGTAAGATGACCTTTAAAAAACATACCTTAGAACACATCATCACAAGACTTCATCTTCCCTTGGAATTTATCCCTTCTTCACTTCATCTTCCCTATGAAATTCACTACCATGATTTTTCTAATATATCATAAGATTGAATGATAAAAATGATATGTTTGTTGGTGCAAATGTTTTAGACTAGGGTCCTCTTTAGGATACCAAAAAAAGGGTACCAATGTAGTCTAGTGCACTGACATTTTCATGTTTCCGAAAGGAAATAAGTCTCATCTGAAGTGCAACTAAGACAAAAGAACTTAGTGAAGGGTAGGAAGAATGATATACAGATCTATAATACATGTAGGTTATTACCATTATTAAGCAAGAAATATTATTTTGTTCAGGTCCTTTAATACATCATACACTGATACATGAGAACATAGTTGTACAGAACATCAAGAAGTGATAAAGACATGTAATTCATAACATACATCAACATAATGACATTTCATAGATGCATAAAGTAATATAAATCAAGAGAATTTTCAAAATTTTGATCTCCATTATATTTCTATTATATTATAAATCTTGAACAACAACCATTCATGACTTTACATTGATCATCTACCCTACACATTGTATAACAGATCAATAGACACATCTCAACATAACACTAAAGCTGATGATAATCAGTCTAAGATCGCCCCTTACTAATCACATTCTAGATCTAGAGTACATATCCAATTATTGCCTCTCGTGTTGGGTATGTGTTATATTCTTTACATGTGTGTGTGTGGGCACGTCAGATTCGACAACTGCATCTGACGATCCCTCTAGTTGTTCTCTTTGTGTTGTGTGTCGTTGGCATAGTGGAAAACCCAGGGTTCAACACTACAACAACGCACCAAAAAAGACCTAACTACTGGCCCTTTCAGCAACACCTGTAAAGTAGATGAAGTCTCACTTGAGGTAGAGGCAGGGGTCGTTGCAAGACTCAGGTGTTTGCAACCTTAGTTGGGACACAGATCTGTGATTCTAACTCTTAATAAAGAACTCAACACCATCAGTTCCTCAATATGCAAGCAATATCCACTTCGCTAATAGAACAGAGCTTCACAGTACTCACACTAATCTACTATATTCAAGCACTTAGCATAGGAAATTATATCAGATCGAGTAGATCAGGCACTAAATATAACCATATAAATTAGATCTAACATTCTCACATCTAATAAGCACAAAGAATAAGTAGATTTATCTAAATACATCCAAGCACTTAGCAAATAACATGTAAATCACATAAGACAAAGCACAAAGCATCATAACACAAGATTTATGTGGTTCACCCCCACCCCGGGGCTACATCCACCAAATATTCTTATTTATAGTCTTCAGTCAATCGGTTAAAAGCACAGAGCCTCAAAACCCTTACTCCACATAGGACAGAATATCTGTGCAGCTCGCTAGATCCTTCTTTCTTTCATTACAACACAAAGCCTTCTACAGTTTCGCACAAGGAATTGCACTCAGCTCTACAAGTCTTACACAAAATGCACAAAGCTCTTACAATCCACACTAGCACTTAGCCTTTAGCACTTAGCTTACCGACCTACTAGTTCTCTATCTACATTGCCTAGCCTTCTATTTATACTTTAGAAAATAGGCCTAAACATGGGTAAACCCATGGGCCGACATCCCATTCCCATTTATATTCCCAAAAACCCAAAAAGGACCCAAAAGTGGGCCAAGATCCCTTGATCTCCGCTTTGTCTTGTGCTCCTCCTTCGACAGGTTGTCGAAGTCCCAACATAGGTCAATATGACGAAGAATATTCCAAAACCTAGTCAAGGGCCAACAGGCCCCCAACACTCACATGTGACTCATCCCGAGTCACTCTGGTATGATCAGTTCTACTTCGAAGGCCTTGCGCTTGGCTCGAGATGCTTCGACCTGTTGTTGTGTGACGACCTCTTTCTCGGTGAACTCCTGGATCATTGCGTTGTTTACTGGCTCTTCTAGGCATTGTTATGATGCATTAACGACCTATTCTAGCTCTGCTCCTCGACTTTAAACCTCTATAAAAAACTAACATGCCTTATATTGCACAGGTTGGAGTTGTTGATTAACTTCCATAACTTTTCTATGGATCATATGGATCTTCTACTGGGTTGTGTGTTTCTCATGACACCTCTTCATTCTGTCTATAGCTGACAGAGCTTTCAGCTGTGCCTGTAGTGTGTCTGCATGCTTCTTTGCTTCCTAGAGATGTGACTCCAGTGCCTGTAACTTTGGGTTCTCAGTGAGATTTTCATATGTTTGGGCACTGCAGTTACTCAACTACTTGGATTCCAAGGCAAGAGATTTTAGTCTGTCAACTACGCTGCGGGCAGTTGCTTCCCTTTGGTCTCTTACATATTGAGGGGTCTCAGGCACAGTGTGGAGTTCCAAGTCTGCTATGCATTGCTGTAAGTACTGAATTACGGCTTCAAGTTGTGCCACCTTCTGTGGAACTTGCTCTTCGGTATTTACTTCTAACACTGACACAAAGCAAAGTTATTTGTGAACCATTTTCTTTACTTCGAGTTTCTTTGCCAATAATTGTTCCTTACTTTGTTGAAGTTTTGATTTTTCTTCATCCCACTTTGCTTGCAAAGAAAGCTTCTCCCGTTCTGCAGTACTACATTGTTCTACAAGGTCTCCCTGTACTTGTGCCAAATCTTGGGTGCCTTGCACTGTTTCCTCCTATTCTCTTCGAAGGAAATCCTTGACTGTATCAGTGATCCGGTGGAGTTGAGATGGCTCATCTCCCAGTTCTAGTGTTCCCCATGGTGGAGGCACAGTGGAAACTGCACGGCTGGACTGTACTGCCTGCTGCATCCCTTGGAGTTCAACCTTGATCTGACTGTATATTTCTTCCTGCTGAGCTTCTTTCTTTTATGCTATCTCCAGCGAAGCATATTTCATTATTGTGATGATGAAGTTGAAGTCGTTCGAGGTGAAGGTGGTCTACATTTTAGTCATAGATGCTTTTGATTTCTTCCTTGAAGAAGATTTTTTAGGGAAACCTTCCTTTTCTTCCAAGGGTCCTCCTCGTCTCTAGGTGGTGTAACCTCGCCTTTCTTCTGTTCAACTTCCATCCCATCTATATCTCTTCCATCTCCTCCTTGCCCTGTTGATATGGAAGCATTCTTCATGGATGCGTTGTCTAAATCATGGACCTCTTTGGTCTTCTTTATCTTGCTAGGTCCAAGTGTATCATGCACTGCTTCTGTACTGTCTAAGTCGGACATCTCCGCAGGGTCTGTTGGAATGAGGAGGTCCACCGACCAGTCCTTGTTGATCTCCTCCAAGTCCTCCTTTGTCATCTTGAAGTAAGACTACAGTTGTTCCTTGAGTTTGTCAGCTCCCGCTATGATATAGATGAAATGGCGGTTCACACTGAACCTCATTAAAGGTTTGAAATGGTGGAGAGTGTTCGAGGTTATACGTGGATCAGACTGGATGGTTGTCTTCAACTAGTTGTAATATGTGTGGAACATGGAATTTGACTTCCATTGCTTGTTCATGTCTCTAGAGTACCATAGCGTACTGAACTTCATAGCCAGAGGTTCAAACGGTTTGATGTCCGGGAAGGTCGCACCTTCTAGCATCTCCTATAGGATGAAAGCGATCAGTATAAGAAGCCAGTTGAAGTGGAATTTGTATCCCTGATATTGTGCTTCCTTGTAGTCCAATTCCAACTAGTTCATGAGTACTTCGCCCAATTCATTTGTAGGCACTCCGTGCACTTCCCTACGAGGTCAACTACAAATCTAGTCACTTGAGTGGGTCGTTTCTTATGAACTAAATTTCCTGCAATCAATTGATAGGCAAGGTGCATTGCGCCACTATGTATAGAGGCTACCTTATAACCTCGTGTTCCCTTCTCAACATCTCCATAGGTATCTTTAATATTTTGCGCAAGAGCTTGATCCATGGATTTTCCAGGGTAGAAATATTGTGGGTCAAGGTCTTGCATGCTTAGCCCTATGCTCCGATTGATCAATGTTGTATCCACTATGATACAATGATTTAACAATAAATATCTGCCATGGTAGCAGGACAATAGCAGTTTGACGCATGCGTTCACTTCTTGGTGCATTCTGAAGTGAGGAATATTCATAAAATTGAGCAGTGTGGACTGCGTGAGGTTCATGGTCCATGAATGGGGAACAATCTTTGAGTTCTTTCCTTTGGTCCTAGTTAGATACTTATGTGGGGAGAGCATGTTATATACCTTCCTGTCATCGAGTTTGAAGTCGCTAAACTTCAACGTTGTGATCTTATATTGGTCTACGTGCACTGCGTGTATCCCTTTCGGGAGGTACGCAGTGACCAAAGTGTACTCAAACTCTCTGGGCACACTGTCTCGATTGATTTCACCGCTCAGGGGTGGTAGATAGGCAAGTGAAATAATCAGAATCAGCTTGGCATTCACGAGATCGTCTCTGTGCTTAGTTCACTTTGCATATGCTGGTCATGATGGTACGACTCAAGCAGTGGTCAGAGATGCTTGCATGGATCTTGTATATGAAGCCTGGATACCTTCATACATCAACATGACTCTCTCAGTCCTCAAGTCGAGGAGTAATTCTGTTACTAATTCTTCAATTGTGGTGATCTCATCGGAAATCCACGCTCGGGATTAATAATATCAGGTCAAGTTATCTTAGACACTGCACTATAATAATCAACAAGAGTGCAATGATCATTGTATACAATAGAAACTTAGTCTATGGGCTCAAAATTCTCAGTTAGTAAAAGTGTTCTCGGTGCATGGCACGATGAGATAAATAGGTAACTTGACAATGGTTCACTTGCAATGGTTATGTGCCTCCATTAACTCTTGTTCGATCCATTATGGCGCAGTCTAACGGTTTGATGACAAACCTTTATTTCCTTTCTGCCCATTCGTAGTGTCGATCGAACGGTCATAATATCCCCAATAGTTATATTGCTTCACCATGGCGGAGTGCCATGTGTCGTTGTTCTGATATCCCGACGAAGCTCCAATTCAACAAATTTTATGTCTATGAAGTTCCCTCTGGAACCTTCTACAACTTATCTCTCTTCTTGCATTGCTTTCTAGCCTTCTTTCCAGTGAGCTTTGTCTTGGTAGTTTCTTTTCCATTCTGATTATTATATTTTGTGGTCTTAGTTACTTCATGTTGTTGAGATTCTCTCATAGGACTCAAGGGTAACACCTCTTCTTTATCCGAGATAGGTACTTCAGTCTCCTGTGAGTCTTCTAATATTCTTGCAGCTCCGACATCTGGGTTTCTAGTGTTAAATAGCTTCGATTTGTTCTCTTGTTCTTCGATCAAGTGTGCTATCCTTTTGTTCATGAAATCGTTTAACTCATGTTTCTTCTACTCCAAGACTTCTTCTTCTTTCTTTCATCTGGCTTGATATTTTTCAACCCAAGGTTTTCATATTAACATGGTAAATGGGGCGCGGTCTTCAACAAATTTAATAATCTCAAAATCTTCCTCCATCGAAGTTCCATTGACAATCATAGGTATCTCGGAGAGCCTTCCACATAGGTTTACTATTTTTCCTCTGAATAACCCTATTCCTCCTAATGAGGGAGTCATAGCAGGCCTCCCTATATCTTCCCAAGTTCTCTCAGTCATGGCATTCACTTATGTTTCCTCATCTAGAACACAATCAATGTTGAGGTCTCCTATTCTTGCTTCAATGCATTCATTTCCTTTGAAGATCTCTGATTATCTGACATGTCAGTGGTTATTTAGGGTTTCTTTCATCTGTAGCAATGCTTGCTTGGATCCTTTCTGGTATTCTTCCATAATCTCAGTTTCTAGATTTTCCTTAGGGTTCTCTTGATTCAGATTCCTTCTTTCAAGCTTAACAATCATTCTAGGGTAATCCCATACTTCATGGTCTAGAGCCTTACAACAGAGGTAACTAGGTCTTCCACCAGGGCATTCCTTAGCCAGATGTCTTGGTCTTCTGTAACTTTAACAGAGGGTTAATCCTCTCTTTATTTTAAATAATCCCCGGCCTCTTCTGTACTGCACACTAGGATCATGGTAGTTAACTTGCAACAAATTATTTCTAGGATCCTGCATCCACTCATTAGTCCAAACATTGTTTCTATGCATAGGTATAACATATCGTTCACTATTCTTATCAGATCCACTCATATCAAATCTTCTTTCATCTATTAATACCCTAGTTTTCAAGCTATGACAGATCCTATCAATCATACCTAGATCTATACTCTAGAAACAAACATTTCTACTTATCTTACTTCTACAGAGCACAAAGCTTCCATATCTAAAACTTTTAACTATTCTTACCTTTATTAGAGCACAGAGCTTACAAATCTTACCTCTTTTTAATCAAGAATTCCTATTTTTACCTTTCTTAGGGAACAAAGCTTCCAGACCTTACCTCTTTTCTCTAGATCCAATCTCCTTTCTTCATATCAAGTTTCTTTCTTTAGCATAGAGATTTATAAATTAAGTAGAATACTGCGCGCTAGGGCACATATCTACACACAGAGATTCCACAATTTCAGGATCAATCTTTTCACATAGCTTCTTCTTTCTTAGTTCCTAGCAATCATAGTTTCGGGTCCTGACAACAGAACTATTTGTTGGCATAGGGGCAGACCCAGGGTTCAATGCTACAACAACGCACCAACAAAGCCCTAACTACCGACCCTTTCGGCAACACATGTGAAGTAGATGAAGTCTCACCCGAGGTAGAGACAGGGGTGGTTGCAAGACTCAGGTGTTTACAACCTTAGCTGGGACACAGGATTTATGTGGTTCACCCCTACCCTGGGGCTACGTCCACCAACTCTTCTTCTTTATAGTCTTCAGTCAATCAGTTATAAGCACAAAGCCTCAAAACCTTTACTCCACACAGGAAAAAATATTTGTTCATCTCGCTAGATTCTTCTTCCTTGCATTACAACACAAAGCCTTCTATAGTCTCACACAAGGACTTGCACTCAGCTCTGCAAGTCTTACAGAGAATGCACAAAGTCCTTACAATCCACACTAGCACTTAGCCTTTAGCACTTACCTTACCAACCTACTAGTTCTCTTTCCACATTTCCTAGCCTTATATTTATGCTTTACAAAATAGGTCTAAACATGGGTAAACCCATGGGCAGACATCCCATTCCCGTTACATATTCCCAAAAACCCAAAATGGACCCAAAAGTGGGCCAAGATCCCTTGATCTCAGCTTCATCTTGCGCTCCTCCTTCGATAGGCTTTCGAAGTCCCAACATAGGTCAATATGACCAAGAATCTCCCAAAACTTGGTCAAGGGCAAAAATGTGCATTGAGTGCTTCCTAGGGGGGTCCTGGGGGGGCCAAGCATGCCCCCCCCCAGTTATGCGCATCGTTCGGGGAAGCGCCCCATTTTTTCTTTTTGGGCATTTTTGCTATTTTAGTGGATTTTTCTATTTTTAGCGGTTTTATAAATTAGTCCTGGATTAAGGGATTAGGGTTTTGGTATCTACGAAATACCTAAAAAAATTGTATATATACTTTATGGTGAATGGTGAAATTAATACAATGAAGCGTTGAAAGGTTTTCTCCCGATTAAGGGTTTCTGGTATAAATCTCTATGTACTATGTGTATGAGCCATTGATTAATTTATGTTTTTCTTAAGAATCTATATGCATTTCTTTACTTCACAGGTTTAAAACTTACATGTGATATCAGAGCTCATTTTTGGCTTTAGAGGGACACCTTTGTTGCTGAGGGTTTGGCTCGGTCTTTATAGATCAAGTTTATCCTGGGTCTGTGATAAACCTGGGTTTAGTGGGAGATTTTGAAGTGGTGATTCACATGTAGAAAGAGGAATGGTGAGCTATTCTATAATCGAGATAGAGAAGTTCAACGGTAAAAACTTTGATCTATGGAAGCTCAATATGGAGGACCTTCTTGTAGACAAAGAACAATAGATCATTTTTTATCCTGGTACACAACCTATTGGTACATCGTCTACTAGCACACAATCTACTGGTACACAACCTACTAGTACACAAACTACTAGTACACCACCTATTGTTATGTCGAAGGAAGATTGGGAGAATTTGGACAGAAGAGAAAGGAGTGTTGTTCGACTCTGCCTGGTAGATTCAATGTTGTTGAATGTCTCGGGAGAATCTACAGCCAAGGAACTATGGGATAAGTTGGGGAATTTGTATCAATAAAAGTCCCTGGTAAACAAGTTGTTTCTTTGAAAGAAGATATATCATCTTAAGATGGAAGATGGAGATTCTGTGACATAACATCTAAATGCCTTTAATACTTTGGTAACTCAACTTATCTCTATTAATATTATGATTGCAGAAGAAGATAAGTGTATTACTTTGTTATGTTCTTTTCCAGACTCTTGGGATAATCTGGTTGTAGCAATTGGTAGTACCACTCAATCTACATTGAAGTATGAGGATGTATTTTCATCCTTGTTATCTAAAGAGATGAGGTGGAAAATCATGGATGGTCATAGCACAGATGATTTATTTGTAAGAGTTCATACTCAAGATAGGAATCTTGGTAAGTCTTCCCGGGTGGGGGGGAGATCTAAATCTACATGTAGATCTAAGTCTCTAGGAAAATATTTGAGGAACTGGTGGAAGTGTGGTAAAACATGGAATTATAATAAAGATTGCAAGTCAGAGAATGTTATAAACCAAAGGGATCTGATAGTACCTCTTCCACAGAGGCAAAAACCTCCACTGAAGAAGGAGGTGATGTTTACCTGGCATATACAGGTACACATGCAGACCGTGATGTATGGTTGATCGACTCGGATGCGTCATACCATATGACTCCTCATAGGGAGTGGTTATCTGAATATGAAAAATATGATGGTGGTGATGTATTCCTAGGAGATGAATTGAAATCCAAAATTATGAGATGTGGAAGGGTTAAGTTGTTGCTAAATGATGGAAGGATTAGAACTCTCCCTAGGGTTCTACACATTCCAAAAATTGCCAGGAGCCTAATATCTATAAGCAAGTTGGATGATGCAGGAGTGGATACTATATTTGGAAAGGGCACTTGCAATATGGTACGAGGATCAATGGTGTTGATGAGGGGAGTTTAGTGTGGAACTATGTACAAGTTGTTGGGAAGAACTTATACTAATGGGTGTAATAGTTCTATTGTTCCTAAGCAGAAAAATGAAGGAGACAAGACCAATATTGTCCCATAAAAGAAGACCATGTTGTGGCATCAAAGACTAGGGAATATTGGAGAAAAGGCCCTTTGAACACTACACAATAAAGGTATGGTTGAAGGTATGTCTAAATCTATAGGTAGATCTAAGTCTCCAAGAAAATATTTGAGGAAATGTTGGAAGTGTGGTAAAACAGGGCATTATAAGAAAGATTGCAAGTCCAAGAATGTTGATAAACCAAATGGATTTGATAGTACCTCTTCCACAGAGGAAAAAACCTCCATTGAAGATGGAGTTGATGTTTACCTGAAATATATAGGTACACATGCAGACCGTGATGTATGGTTGATCGAATCGGGTGCGTCATACCATATGAATCCTCACAGGGAGTGGTTATCTAAATATGAAAAATATGATTGTGGTGATGTATTCCTGGGAGATGACTTGAAATCCAAAATCATGGGACATGGAAGGGTTAAGTTGTTGCTAAATGATGGAAGGATTAGAACTCTCCCTAGGGTTCTGCACATTCCAAAACTTGCTAGGATACTAATATCTGTAAGCAAGTTGGATGATGCAGGAGTGGATACTATATTTGGAAAGGGCACTTGCAATATGGTATGAGGATCAATGGTGTTGATGAGGGGAGTTTAGTGTGGAACTATGTACAAGTTGTTGGGCAACACTTATACTAATGGGTGTAACAGTTCTGTTGTCCTTGAGCAGAAAAATGAAGGAGACAAGACCAATATTGTCCCAGAAAAGAAGACCATGTTGTGGCATCAAAGACTGGGGCATATTGGAGAAAAGACCCTTTGAACACTACACAGTAAAGGTATGGTTGAAGGTATGTCTAATTGCACTTTGGATTTTGATTTCTGTGACCATTTCATATATGGTAAACATAATCGAGTAATATTCCCATCTAATGCTACAAGAGCAAAGGGAATCTTAGAGTTGATACAAAGTGATGTGTTTGGACTTGTTCCTATTCCATCCCTAGGTAAATATGTGTATTATGTTTCATTCATAGATGGTTTCTCAAGGAACACATGGATTTATTTTCTTAGAAAGAAATACGAGGTATTTGATAAATTTAAAGAGTTTAAGGCTATGGTAGAAAATCAGATAGAGAAGAAAATAAAGGTATTGAGGATAGATAATGGTGGAGAATTATGTGGAAATGAATTCAAAGAATTATATAAGAAGTGTGGTATAGCAAGTCAGAATACTACTCCATACACACCTCAACATAATGGAGTTGCAGAAAGAATGAATAAGACACTGATGGAAAAAACAAGCATTCTCAGCAGTGTTGAGTTAGGACAGGAATTCTGGGCACAGGCAGTGGGTACAACATGTTACATGGTCAATCGATCACCTTCATCAGTGTTGGATGATAAAACTCCACACAAGCTATGCACTCAAAAGAAACCCTCTCTTCAACATCTTAGAGTGTTTGGTTGTGATGCTTATGTACATGTTCCAAAGGAAAATATGAGTAAGTTGGATAAAAAGTCTGAAAAGTGTATCTTTATTGGTTATAAAGATGGTGTGAAAGGTTATAAGATTTGGAACCTAGAAACCAAGAAGACTATTTATAGTCGAGATGTTGTTTTCATAGAGGTAATAGATGTTTCCAAACAAGAATTCCTACCAAGGCTAGGAGAACCTGAGAAAATAGAGTTGGAGGTGGATGATGCAAAATCTAAATCATCTGAAGAAGATGAAGAAGAAGAATAAGAACCTCATACCCCAGTATTGAGGAAATCAGTGAGGGAAAGAAGGAAATCGGAAAGGTATAGTCCACCTGATTTTCGTTGTAATTTTTCTTTATCTATTACCGATGATGATCACAGAACTGTCAGGGAAGCAGTGAATTTAGAGGATAGTAAACTATGGAAGAAGGCCATGGTTGATGAAATTGATGCCTTGGATAAGAATGAGGCATGGGATATAGTTGATTTGCCAGTTGGAAGAAAATTTGTTGGTATAAAATGGTTGTTTAAGAAGAAGTTTAATGCAGAAGGTAAAGTGGAGAAATATAAAGCTCGATTAGTAGCAAAAGGTTATTCCCGGGTAGAGGGAATTGAATTTGGTGAGATTTTTTTTGTTGTTTCCGAGTTAACATATATTAGATTTCTTTTATCTATTGTTGCTTATTTTGATCTTGAAGTGGAACATATGGATGTGAAGAAAATATTCCTACATGGGGATTTGGAAGAAGAAATCTACATGAAGCAGACAAAAGGCTTTGTAGTGAAGGGAAATAAAGAGTTGGTCTGTAAGCTAAAGAAGTCACTATATGATCTAAAGAAATCACCTAGGATGTGGTACCAAAATTTTGACACATAAATCCTTGGATTGGGATTTGTGAGAAGCAGGGTTAATCACTGTGTATATTCCAAGCAGGTTGGTAATCACTTCATTTATGTAGTGTTCTATGTTGATTACATGTTGTTGGTAGGAAATAACATGGATGTTATCAAGGAGGTGAAATAGAAGCTATCCTCCAAATTTGACATGAAGGATCTCGGTGCTGCTAACTTCATTCTGGGAATGGAGATTAAAAGAGATCGTGCAAATAGGAAACACTGGTTGAATCAGAGAAAATATGTCGAGATACTATTGCAGAGGTTTAATATGCATGGAAGTAAACTAGTCAAGGTTCCTATTCCTATAGGTGTAAAGTTATCTGCAGATCAGTGTCC
>CBVK0100314779.1:0-11173 GCA_900067695.1 Picea abies
TGTCCCAAGACACAGGAAGAAGAAGAGGACATGTCCCATGTTCCATATGCTAGTGAAGTTAGCAGTTTGATGTATGTAATGGTCTGTACTAGATCGGGCATTGCACATGCAGTGGGAGTTTTGAGCAAGTATATGTCAAAACCAGGGCAGGAGCATTAGACAACTGTAAAGAGGGTCTTCAGGTATTTGCATGGAACTACCAATTATGGATTATGATACCAAGGAAGACTAGGATTGGACAAAGTGGTGGACATACATGGCTTCATTGATGCAGACTAGGATGGAGATCTGGATCGTAGAAGATCTACAAGTGGGTATGTGTTTAACCTAATTGGAGGAGCAATCAGTTGGATGAGAAAAAGATAGGCTGTAGTGGCACTCTCAACTATAGAAGTTGAATACATGGCATCCACTCATGCAAGAAAGGAAGCAGTATGGTTACAGAGATTGTGTTCAAGTATTGAGTTGGTACAACAAGTAGTGATATTACATTGTGATAGTCAGAGTGCAATCTTCCTGGCGAAGAACCCAACTTATCATTCGAATACAAAGCATATTGATGTTCAGTATCACTTTGTGAGAGACATGGTTGAATAAAAGAAGGTGTTGCTAGAAAAGGTTGACAATTTGAATACAATATAGTATAATTACCAATTACCATCAATACAATACAATTGTTTTCTTTCTCTCCTTGAGAACTTGTAGGCCCTCTTCTCTTCTTGATTTTCTTGCAACTGTATTGTCTCAAAATTGTTTTGCACTGGTCTTAGATTGTTTTATGTTCCAACTTATTTCTATTGCACATCTCCTTTCTCATCCCTCTTCACTTGATGGGTTGTCTCCTTGATAAGTTTCACAATTTCTCCTATCAAAATGAAGGGCCCAATAGGCCCTGACCACAATCCTTGACTGACGCCGAGTCAATTCTTTGGTTCTCATGTGTTATTCGATTTGGCTTGTTATCCTTATGGGGATTTTATTTCTTCCTCCTTGGCTCCTTCAAATGAAGGGCCCAACTCTAGCACTAGATCGAGATATTTTTATTTGATCTCCTAGACTATTCAAGTTTGTCTTGCCACTTTCTGGAAAGCAATGAGGCTTCTGCAACGAATGGTTGTGTTTCACTAAGGTTGAACTCCTTTGTCTTGGATGCAATGAGGGAATTCCATTCCACATATACTAATGTCTCAATATGATGCATCTACAAGTATGTAGTTTGAACAATGGGCCTGAAGGCTCTTAGTTCCTTCTTTTCTACTATTTGAGCTTCAAATAGAGCATTCAGAGAATTGTCTGCTTGTTGCATTTCATCAAATTTTGCTTGTTGCTCCAGAGGATCCTGTGTTTTGTCTATTTATTAATTGAGGGTCTGGATTCTAGTGTGCAATTATTCTAGTGCCTGATTGTGGCGAGTTATAAATCCAATCCAATCATTGACTTCCTTGAATATGGTGGTACATTCAACAATATTTTTATGCAGCATGTCTCCGACATCGTTGCTTTCCAGGAAAAAACTTTCTAGCTACTGTTGGAGTTGCTTGGGTTGAGCCTTGGCCTTCAACTTCATCCCCTCCAACTGCATTTAAAGGTCCTCTTCTCAATCTAATAGTACCTCTCATGCTTGTTGAACCAATTCGAGTTGTTCCTATGGTTTTGCAGTTGCATTGTTCTCTAGCATCTGAGGTGTTGCTTTCCTGAAAGTTGGCTAGATATATGTTAACTTTCCCTTCACTCTCTCCATTTTCTCTTCTTCCTGGATTTTTGAATATTCTTCCTACGTCTTTTTGGTCTGTTCCGACATTCCTTCCTATCATCAAAATTCAACTTACATTTTGGCTTGTTGAACCCGTTGTTCTAAGTGATTAGTTAAGGCTTTGATCAAGCCTACTAGTTGTGGTGTCGACAGTTGCGCGAGCTCCCTGGATGTAACTGTGGCCTCCAGTAGGAGTCTAATTTGAAGCAGATGTCCATTGTCCATGGATTTATCTGATGGTGTCTCAACGTCTTCTTGTCCCTGAAGTGATCCTCACAAATGTTGGGATAGTTTAGTCTTTAGGGATAACATAAGAAAATGGATAGCTTCCTTCTGTGCTAGGCTGAGCTGTAGAATATTTGAGCATTGTTGTGGATCTTAGAGTATGTGTTCTAGTTGTTATTTCAACAAGGTTGTGATTTTTCTTGACTGAGTCTCCTGTGGTACTTGAGAATATACCTCCTTTTGCATCATTTCCTATGTTGTGAGTGGAACTTCAGGTGTTCCACTCTAATCCTTCGGGACTTCTGTTAGGATCTCTATTCTTAGAGACTATGTATCTAGGAGGGGGAAATGTGGGAGTTGGGTGAGTACTGGTATTGTGGATGGTTGGATATCCTAAGAGGGAAACTGTTCTGGAATATCAACTTGCATGGGTTCTATGGAATTGGGCGGTATTGGGACTATTATATCCATAATGGGTGGCAATGGTTCTTGTTCAGTGACTATGGTGGAAGGTATAATGGGGTTATATTCAGGGTCATCGATGATATGGATAATATTTCAGGCTACCTAAGTGGTTGCTCGGGTGAGAGGTAGCGCAATTGATATGGGATGAGTGCTGATGAGTTTAGCTGGGTTGACTGCTGGGGACATATTGGTTCTGGGATTCTTGGCTGGAACCTCCTGTATAAAGGCAATGGATAAAAATTTGTTAATAGTCTTACTTGAGAATATGGCCTTGTTTTGAATCTTGGGACATCCTGGAAAAATCCTCTTTGTCCTCTGCAGCTGGTGTTCTTCATCTTCCTCTAATTCTGAGGTCGTTGGGGACTTTTGCAGCCATTCTACCTTGCTAGATCTCGACCTTGCCTCTTCTAATGAAATCTTATTATTCAAAAATTATGGTGGTAATGAGTAATGCATGCCCAACTTGCACAGTGTGCGTTTAAATACTAGACAAGAAAGGATCTCCTTGTCTAGTATTTCCTCATCCAAATAGAATGGTAGGGTCCTTGTATGAAATTCATAAGGCTTTGCATGTCTTGGCTAGATGAATGTGTAATGTTGATTCAAATCAAAAGAGATGTTCATTGTATGCAAATTCAATAACTCTTGGGATATATGCATCATTTGGGTGGATTCAATCAACTGATTGTACCACTTTAGGAACACTACATTGTTGAACTCCATATTTTTCAAGTCATACCTTGCATGCAAAGGTTCAAAAATATTTGCAAGGTGGACTTTGTCAGTAGGTTCTAATTGTCTTCCTGTGGGTGGCCTTCACTTCAACATTGCGAAATCCAGAAGCAGATATCCGTATGCGAAGTTGCCTCCCTTCTCCTAAACTTCCTCACAAGATACAAGGAGTTCTTCCAACATGTAACTACAACAACTGAAAACTACATTGTTTGTGCAGAAGTCAACCACTAACAGGGCATCAAGTGTGCATTCACCCTTATAGTAGGATCACATGACCTTTATAGTGATCAATTAGCAGTCCGCTCTCATCATTTCATGGAGGATTGGTTTAATATTTTCTATGCACCCGACTCCTCTATTTATGGAAGCACTCATACAGGTTAATCCCTCCCTTCCACTTTCCATGTTTTCTCATTCCTTGAAATCCTTTGGAGATGTCCTCGCCTTCCAAAGATAATCCTATAAGCTTGTGAATATCTTCGGAATTAATGGGGTATCTCCCGTCGAGCCATAAACTTCTATCATGCACCCTATTGATCATGAACTTAGTGCATCATGCAACTTCACCAGTGGTTCCAAACACTGGGAGGTCCCAAAGGTTCATGATAATCGAATGGAATAGATTCAAAAAGTCATCCTTTAGGATGAACAAAACCTCCCTTGTCGGCCCAGATTCCATCTCGCAAAACATGGCGATGTTCATTTGTGGGAACAACACCATGTCCGTGAGATCCAGGTCAAGGAGTTTTGTTTGCTCAAATTTTCATTTGACATCACCCAAAACCTCAATCCTGGGATCATAGGGATCATCTAGAACTGCTTCGTTCAATATCGAGCATCGTCCTCCTAATATTCTTGACATTTTCACGCGGGAGTTGTAGTAATGAAACTGGATTAGAAACTAGGTGGCGAATGACTTCTTAGAATGCACCAGGATGTAGAGACTCAATAGGAGAAGACAAGTAGGTGAATATAATGTCGTTTTGAAAAATATTACGAAGTATTATAACTAAGGTAATAGGATATACCATTAATGAGTCATCAATGAGAAAGAAATTATGCCAACAATGCGATCTATGGCACGGATGTGCAACGAGACTGGTAACAGGGTAAAATCTTCTAGACAAATTTTGACTTTAATGGGTCTCTTACTACACACATGGTCAGTGTGAGGGTATTACCATTTTAACAGTTGAGAATCATGGAAATATTATGAACAATATCTATGTGGACCATCACTTTTGAGACTTGACAGGATAGGCTGACAATTTTTTATAGTTACCCTAAAAGCTACAACTGGAAATGACATAACTATGACTTAGTTGTTAATAAAGTTTAGATTCGATTCTCCCCCGAGCACAAAGATTTTTCGGTGGTTGTACATGTATGGCTGAGTGGATTGGAGATGCATCGGATAATGTGTTGTTGTGTGGGCATGTTACAAAAGACAACTAACAACTAACAACGAAAATGAGATGGATGTGTCATGGCGCTCCTAAGCATGCTCCTGAATTATATAAAACAAAATTCAACATTGCTACAAATCTCAAAAGAAAATAAAAGTATACCTACTATACATGCTCCCTTGGATTGGAGAAGCCATGTCTCTTGTTAAGTGTGGGTAATGTAGGGTTTGAGGTGTAATCCTTTCACTCACCCTGGTTGAAGGACACTATCCACTTGCACTAGCTTGACTGCACCAGACTGTCAGATTTCAACTACTAGGAATTGTCCTAACCAATGCATGTGTAAATTTAATGAATGTTTCTGATAACGAATATCATAGAGGAGTACCATATCACCTTCTGAAAACCTCTTAGTATTAATGTCATCATGCCAAGCTTTCTACCTAGAAGTTTCCATAGACTGATGAAAATAGGCTAGGAACCTTTCTTCTGCAATTTCCTGCATGTTTTCAATCCTTTGCGCAACTGATGTGTCATCCGTCATGTGTGTATCCTAAGCTATATAGAGACTAGGAGTAATAAAATCTATTGGTACCACAAATTCCTTCCCGTAGACCAGCTGAAACGGGGTGTACTTATGAAACTTCTTTGTCGTAGTCCTATAAGCCCACAGGCTATTGGAACAATGTCATCCTAGTATTCCCTATTTGCGCAACATACCTTTGTCAGTCCTCTTTCCAGAATCTTGTTGAATTCCTCCATTGTTCCATTATCCTGTGGATGATAAGGACTTCTCTTATGGTGCTGGATAATAAATTGTGTCTTCAATTTTTCGATTGTGATTCTAATGAAGCGGCTCCCTATATCACTAGTCAGGCTCCTAGGATATCCAAACCGAGAAATAATGTTTTCAAATATAAATCTAACAACTCTATTTGTTGAAAAATCTTGGGCTTCTTCTGCTTCATCCCACCGTGTAATATATTCTATTGCAGTAATGATATATCCATCCTTTGAATTTCTTGCAGGCAATTTGATTGGTCCAATAAAGTCAACAACCCACTTCTCAAAGTCTTGTAGTTCCCTAACTAGCTAAAGAGGTAATTCATCTCTACATTATGGTTTCCCTACTCGTTGGAAAATGTCACAAGACCTAGTATAGACTTTAGCATCTTTGAATAATGTGGGCCACCATAATTCAGATTAGAGAACCTTTTGTGTTGTATCTTTCCCTCCAACATGCTCTCATGCAACTCCACAATGGAATTCCCATAGGATATATTTCCTTTCATGTTTTAGGGAACACCTTCTGAGAATGCTATCAAGTCCTATCTTATAGATTTGTCTTGCAATCAATTGGTAATATTTTGTGCAGACCACCAGGTGCCTCTTATGGGCTACAAAATAATTCTTTGGGAAAGTCCCTATACTTAGGAAAGTAACAATCTCTTCGAGATATTATGGAATGGATTTAATCCAGAGCAAGTCTGCATCGGGAAGTTGGTCATCCAATTCTCCTCCACTTTCCCCTGATTCTAGTCTTAACAAGTGATCTGATCCTATGTTACATCTTCTAGGTTTTTCAATTACCTCAAAGGAAAACTCCCGAAAGAGTAAGAGCCACATGAAAATCCTTCCTTCCCTTTTGGTTGTTGTGTAGTTGCATTCAACTTGAGACAATTTTCTGCTGGAAAAGTATATAGGGTGACCCATATTCCCTTTTCTTGGTTGCGCTAAGATATCTCCTAGAATCACACCCAATGTGTCCATGTGTACATGGAATTCAATTTAACAATTGGGGTATATAAGGATTGGTGTAGTACTAAGTTTTCCCTTGAGTGTATAAAAAAACTTATCACACTCATCTATCCCCTGAAATGCTCCAGACTTCTTCAATAATTTATCCAATGGTGTTGTGATACTGACATATCATTTGATGAACCTATGGTAGTATCTTATATTCCCGAGCATCTTGCACAACTATTTCACATTTTTAGGTGGTGGCATGTTCAGGATAACCACAACTTTAGTTGGGTCTACCAGGACTCCTTCCTGACAAATAATGTGGCCTAGAAGATTACCATGAAGTACACAAAAAATACACTTCCTCGGGTTCAGAGATATCTGTAACTCATGAAATCTATCAAACATCAATCAGAGTATCCCTATGTGATCCTTCAAGAAACTGTATACAATCCTGTCATCCATTAGGCTTCTAGGAACCTGTGTATGAAATCACAAGATGCTAGAATAACAATCCTAGAGAATACCGCATGGGAATTCTTTAGGCCAAAGGGAATCATGTTGTATGTGAATGACCCCCACCTAGTTATAAAAGTGGTCTTCTTCTTATCATCCTTTGAAATTAGGACTTGGTGATATCTCATGAATCCATCTGTAAATGAATATGCTTCTTTCCACATAACCTAATCTGACACCTCATCACTGAAAGGTGTCGGAAGTGGATCGTGTACACATGCAACATTCAAACTCCTATAGTCAACACAGACATGAATGTCCTCAATACCCTTTTCTTCTGTATTACTATGGGGCTAACCCATTCTGCTTCTTCGATCAGAAAGATTAGTCTTGTCGTAAGAATTTTGTCTATTTCTCTTTTGACCTTTTCTTTTATCTTGGGATTGAGATAAAATGGTGTATGATTCACGGGTTTCGAGTTAGGTTTTAGCTCGATCTTCATCTCTCCCATGGTTCCTTTTATGCCTTTCAATTCTGAGAAGGTTTTTGGGAACAGTTCCTCGTATTCCCGCAATAGAATCTGGATTTCATTCATGGATTTCTCATCCTAGTAATCCCATATAGAAGATATCTTAGGATGATCTCCACTCCCTATGTTTACTTTCCACAACTTCAAAGGATGGGTATAGGTGCTACTGGTATGACTGGGTGTAGCATCCTGGATTTCCCTAGTTCCTATAGTTTCTTTGATATTGAGGTTCCTAAGTTCTTCTACTTCATTAGTTTCTTCCAAGTCTTTATCAACTTTGCAACAAACCACCAGTATTCTGATAGGGTTTTGGTCTCGATTGGACTAAAGAAAATGGACATGATCAGAACAAACTACTGGGATTGATCTGGACTTACACACATTATTAAATAGTATCTCCTATATTCTTTGAAGGACTAAGTCAAGATCAAGAGTCCTATCAGTAAAAGAGAAGTATCTGCAAAATTGGTACTCTAGTGTCTGCCACTGGTTTGTTTGTCTTCTACTCTCTTCATGTATGTATAGGGTTTTGGGAATCACACCTAATGAGTGGAAAAATAAGTGAACCCATAGCCGTGAGGGTATTTTCGCAACTTTCCATTGCTTCATGCATTGTTGTAACACCCTTGTTTCCCCCAGCTTGTAATTAATCATTAATCATAATCACCATGCTATGACAATGTATTATTGTTTGAATTGATAACAACTGAATGTGGGGGTGAAGCCTTGAAAATAATGGCCATGATATCATTACAGGAAATAATGTGAAAACTATAAGAGAGGGTTCATTATATCAAATGACCCCAAATATCCCTTGTTGAGGATAAAAAACCTCCTTCGGTTCCCAAGGAGGAATCGGTAAATGAAGAAAGGACCGGTGGTTGAACCATAAACCACCCCCATGAATGGAAGCATGGTCTAGCTGAAAAACTTCATCTCGAAGTACCACAGGGTCTTGCAGACCCAGAATGACCTAAGTTTCCTTCTGACATAAGGAACAATATAGGAACGATAACCTTCTCAAGGAAGGATGTGTGTGCAAGTCATGAAAAGAATAAAAGGGAAGATAAGAGAACACAGGGAGCTATCTGGCAGAGAAAGAGACCTGAGTAGAAGGCCATGAGATTGATGTTGAGGAAGCACTTGATAAACCTCGCAGAAGCTGTGAAAGAGAAAGGACCTTTGAGAATTGGCATAAATTCCCTAGTGATATCATGGCTTGGCACGGGGTGGCCAAAGCGCTAAGAATAAATTCCTATGAGCCTATGGTTGGGTGGAAAGGCGGATACCCATAGTCAGTTAGTTGGCTACAATCTTTAATATATAGGTATTCTCATATCCTGTGTAATTGAACTGTAATTGTAGATTAAAGTTGGATATCCTATGAATGTTGCAGGGATGGGCATGTTTCCTTGATGACTAGACTATATCCCTTTATCTTTTCTTGATTGTGTATTTAAGCAAGTAAGGAGCTATATGGTTTGTATATGTAAATGATTGAGCCTTGTAGTGGCTCAAGTTTAAGCAGATGAACTGCGAATTCATCGACCTTGGACATAGTTTCCCCGTATGCATGTCAATACTCTCAACTGTTTTGAGTCTCATGGGAAAAGGAGTTTGTTAAGCTCAGGAGAAAGAGAGAAAAGTGCATGCCAGTGTCTAAGTCCTTTAGAACTAATGAAACTCAGGAAGGATAGTGATATTTAAGTCTCTAAAGGAAAGATCCTTTCATTTGGAAAGACAAGCAAACAAGATCCGTTCAGAAGGACCCAAGGTCTGTCATGACTATTGGAATTGGAGAAGGAGCATAGGTGTTAACTCCTCAACTCCTTCAGTATTTGCAAGTTCAGAGAAATTTGGTATTTGACGTAAGGGAGATAGATCCTCCAAAGTCCCGGAGCCCAAATTTAATTTGAGCCATAGATATGAGGATGCCTGAGAAGTATCCCAACCATCGGATCTACGATGTAGTCAACTCGGAGTTGACTGCTTCAGGAGGATAGGGGTGTTGTAATGTCAAAACCCCCCTGAAGGACGAAGTCACAAAGTAATGGGGACCATGGATCTAAGTATCCTTTGAGACCCTCTCGATCGTTCGATTGTGGGGATGTATGTATCATGCCGAGAGCACATGGGGGCCCATGTGCCAAGTGACGGTGTTACCAGGTATGGCAACCTCATGGTAAGGTAAGGGGACGTCGGTGACCAGAGGCAGGTGTCACATTATCTTATTAGAGTGTTTTGGGATGAAATATGTCCCTCTAGGAATGGCCCAACAACAGGACCCAAGGGACCCTTGAGTGGAAGTTACGAACTGTATATATTTGGGGTTACATGGATACCCTCATACCATCAGATCTAGGTTGTGGTCAACCCGATGTTGACTGACTCCGGGAGAAAAGAGGAGTTTGCATCATAGAAATTCCAAAGGCTAGAGTCGCGAAGTAATGAGGATCATCAGTCCTCAGATCCTTTGAGATCCCTCTCAATCATTGATATACAGGGGAAGCGTGGTGCTAGATCCTTTAGTCCAAATACTAGGCACTCCAGAGGATTTGAGGTCTGGTGTGTCGATAAGCTCTGAAGCTCGAAGTGGTGAGAGTCCTTGATTCAAGGACACTTTGAGACTTTTCCTAACCATCAAATCCAAGCTATGGTTAGACTGATGTTGATCATCTCCAGTAGAAAGGATAAGTTTACACCATGAAACTCTCGGACATTTAAGTTACGAAGTAGTAAAGGTCGTTGATCCAGGGGTTACATGGACATACCTTGGCCATGAGATTGAAGGGTATGAAAGACAATCAGTCTAGAGTGATTTAGCACAATGAAGTCACCCAGGGTGAGGTGGAACTAAGTTTGAAATGCCACGTGTCATCTGGATTCACGTGTATCACATACTCTATAGACCCATTGATATGTGACATCTGTCATCCCCTAGTATGTTCCCACATAGCCAAAGTGGTTGGGGAAGTGACTGGAACTACGAGAGTCCAGGACTTCGGGACTCCGAAGGATTTGGAGTGTAGTATTGTAGAGATAACAAAAGGCCTTGTTATCATAGAGATTTGCAGTAGTAAATTTGGTGATTTCGCATTGCTCTTGTTCTTTCTATTTGTAGTATTCAGAAATTGGTGATTTTGTAGCGCTTTTGGATTTCATAGTGCCAAGAGTTCCTTGGCCATTCATAAGCACCAAGTAGCCAATATTAGTGCTATCTTACAATATTGGCATATGAGAAAAATATAGGTTTGATATCCTTCACAAATTTTTGAATTCATGATGGGTGCTACCAATTTCGCATGATTGTGTCATAGTGGCGCTACCAAATCCACATAGAAAAATTTGCGAAGGACACTTCTACCAGTTTTGAGTGACTAACTTAAAACTTGTGTTATGAACAAATGGGAATTTATTTTTGAAAACTGGAGTAGGTTTGTTTTCATCGCATACCAAATAAAAATCACATCTCTTATTTTTCTAAAATGTGTTAGGGTTAGAGAGATATTATACACAGAAGTGGCGCTACGGAATGTGCTGTAAAAACTCTGTTCTAGATTGTTGAACTGATATTTTTGACCAGCTGACTTCCAAGAGAATTTCGGGTGAACCAGGATGAATTTTAAAAATATGAAGGAGGTTATTTTCAAGAACGGACCCATGAACATTAAACTCTTTCACTTTTCACACAGGTGTCACCGATTTTGAGATTCAAAAGAATCTTTGAGCCCTATTTTTCCATTTTTGTGATTTCCTGTTTGAGACATATTTTTGTGACACCTATTGCGACCATCTGGAGATGAATTTAACAAAAAAAAGAGTTTTGTTTCTTCATAACGATCTTATATGTGAGATCGGAAG
>CBVK0100314804.1:0-15042 GCA_900067695.1 Picea abies
TTCTTTACACTTGGCAAAACAAATAGATAATTTTGATCTTCTAGATTAGGATTGATTATTTTCTTACAAGGATGTTTATTTTCTTATTTCATAATTATAATTTCCAAAGTGTATAGATTACACTTTTAATCAATAAATTTAACTTTATAAATATGAGTGAAGTAAAATATGTTTAATACACTTATGTAATTATTAACTTTTATATAGTTTACTATAGTACTTTGTATTTTTTTTTTTTTCGCATAGTGTTAATTTATATTTATTTTATTTTTTTATTAAAAAAATAATAATAATACCCAATTTTATATAATTACTTTAAATTATATATATATATATATATAGAGAGAGAGAGAGAGAGAGAGAGAAATTGTTAAAAAAAATAAAAATAAAAATAGAAAGAATTGAAATGTTAATTTTTTAATTAAGTGTGATACAACTTGAGCGGAGGGAGGTCCCTTGTCCCACAAACAATTTGGTGTGTCTTGGCTATGACCTTTAAAATAGATTATTATTATTATTATTATTCTATCATTTTAAGTGTAGCATGATGAGATAATAATAATTATTGACCTCAATTTTAATGAGAAGAAACTACATTATAAAATAAATATTACAGATTAAACCATATTAAATAAATGATATTCTAGATTAAAAACAAGATGACACCACATGGGTTAGACGTGACATGATTTTAATAAATTACAATTATCATAGGTAGATTCCAATTAACATATATTAGCATATTGTCTTCTTATTTAAATGTGTTTGCCAAAGTATAGTGTTGTTATTCCTTATATTACTTTGAGTCTTTTTCTTAATGTGTGTCATAAACTTTCCAGGAATTACCTTTAATCTATAAATTGTTGTAATAATTTTTTTTCAAAAATGTATATTATTAGTCCCCCACAATTTCTAAATTGTTGCAATAATGTATTTTCAAAAGTGTATATTATTAGTCTCCCAAGGTCACTATTATTTATATACTATTATTTATATATTTGAATTAAAAATATGTTGATCTCAAATGTGTAACTTAAAAAAATATCAATAATAATTAAAAATATTTAAAATTAAAATAAATTTAAAAAATATATATTTTTCTACCATGAGGGCCAACTTAAGGTCCTTCAACTTAAGGTGACAAATTGCTGTGCATTGATTAATAAGAAGCTGAATATACATTAACATTTTTTAAGCTTTGCCAACTACTTCTACCTCATTGTTCGATCTCAAGGCATCTGTCTTTACAAAATTTAGTACATGTGTAAAGAATTTTGGTGTTTTTGGAGTACTTCAATCTCAAATTGTTCTCATGCACTTTCTATTATCTCATGGAAAAAAAACCAATAAGGAATAAAACAAATATAAATATTCTTCAACAATCTTTACGTTCATCCATCATATGTTTCTCAAGCATTAGCGTGAAGGCATGAACTCGAGACACGTGATTTAATTATTTAAATGAAAATCTGCTTAACAATATTGTGTTCTTAATTAGAAAGTTGTATTTGTAA
The DNA here is from genome assembly GCA_900067695.1 of Picea abies. Taxonomy (NCBI): domain Eukaryota; kingdom Viridiplantae; phylum Streptophyta; class Pinopsida; order Pinales; family Pinaceae; genus Picea; species Picea abies. The sequence continues at coordinate 1,515 of CBVK0100314804.1, forward strand.
ACAAGATGTGCAGTAATGTATTTTTGCTGGAAAATATCATTGTGTTCAAAAATTTAGTTTAGTTGTATAACTCATTTTTTAGAGAAATTTTGTGCATGTAATTAAAATAAGAGTGGATTCTTCAACCACTTATAAATAAGTCCACACTTCTGTAAATTTAATTTTTTTATAGCAACCTCAGAATAACAACTAAAGGGTAATTACACACAAATTGATGAGACATGTTGGATGCACATGTCATTACCTCTTCTTAAATTAAAACAAATCTAAGTGATATTCTGAAACAACCCACCACAAACCTGATGGTCCCAAGGAAGCTTAAGCTGTCTTGAATGTGATTCTAGCCATTTCCAGAAATTTGAGAGTTCTTTAAAGGCCAGATATGTTTGAAAGAGTCATGCAACTCTTTGACTAAACTTTTTGGGAGTTGTGGTATTGTAACCAAGATCATTATATTGTAAAAATATCTATACGACAATAAGTTAATTAAATTTGTCCAAAGGTTTTAACTAAACTTTTTGGGAGTTATGATATTGTAACCAAGATCATTATATTGTAAAAATACCTATACTACAATAAGTTAGTTAAATTTGTCCAAAGGTTTTGACTAAACTTTTTGGGAGATATGGTATTATAACCAAGATCATTATATTGTAAAAATACCTATACTACAATAAAAAAATCTCAAAAAGGTAATCTCATTATCAACATCATTAATAAAATAATTAGCGAGAATAAAAAATATCTATAAAAAAACCCACATATCAAAACATCCACACCATTATATATATATATATATATATATAAAAGTAAGAGCTTGAATAAAATAAAATATTTTAGAAACAAAATAATATAAAATAATAAATTCAAACATTTTTATACTTTTTAGTAAAATCAAAACATCCACACTATTAATAAAATAATTATATATATATATATATATATATATATATATATTTGAATACTAAAAAAATATTTAATAAACAAAATTATATTAATAAGATTACTTAAAATAATAAATTCTAATATTTTTAATATTTAAAAAAAAATTAAAAATTTATAAATTTTAAACAAATACTTTTCTTAAAAATTGGAAACTCCTTTAAACTTTTGAAATGGTTATCAATCTTAAAAACAACAATTTTAATTAGTTAAATTAATTGTATTAAACTTACCAACTAGCATAGTTGAACTGTCTTAAAAATATATAATTAAGACTTCACAAACTCTTGACATCACTTAAAATTTAAAATTTATGTTGAAGATTATAATTTGTAAATTGGAAAAATATCTCCATACCAGCAGCAGATCATGTACAACTTTCTAAAAACAATAAATGAGGAAACAAAGTGAGCATTCAAAATGTTATAATTTGTAAATTGGAAAAATATCTACATACCAGCAGCAGATCATGTACAACTTTCTAAAAACAATAAATGAGGAAACAAAGTGAGCATTCCAAAATGGTACAACTTTTTCATGATTTGTGTTAACTGCACATGTCAAGATGTCCTCCGTCCTCCATTCACTCATAGGCATTGACCTAACCCTTCTTAAATTTCGAAAAGTAATAAATGAGAAAACAAAGTGCGCATTCCAAAATCCTTTTAACCTAAGCTTTTTAACATTGAAGTAAGAACTGCACTTAACCTACCTTTTCCAGCTTTTTATTGTTCTAACGGGGAGGCTGGTTTCCATCCTTGTTATAGCATTTATGAACATAATGAAGAACGGAAGGGGATACAGAGGCTATAATGAAAGTTAGCACTCTACATGGAAGATACAAAACAAGTTCAAGGAAAACCATGGAAAACGAATCGGCTGGGAGTATACCTCGTGACAAAGTGGATAGGAAAAACCCAGGAAACAATGCATTAGTTAAAACCTTCCCTCCTTAGCAACTTCGAGCGTGTAATTTGCAAGATCCTTTGCTTTCTCTGCACAATTTCGGTTGTATAAGTTGAATATCTTCACCGCTGTAAACATCCCGTCCTCTATTTCAGTTGTATGAAAATACAATGTTCAACATCACAGCTGAAATCTATCTGAAATGGGAGTATATACATTTAATATGCACCAACTCACCTTCACATTGATCCAACAATGGAGTGTCTACGAACCCGGGGAAAACGAGGCTGGCAGTGATATTATAAAGTATCAACTGTAGGCCAAACCTCTCAGAGCGTACTTAGTTGCAATATATATATCATGACCATAGAGTAAGAACTACAAGTAAATTTATTAATGTCCCATAATCCATGAAAATTACATGAACCCATAATAAATCATAACCCAAGTAAGAAAACCAATATGTTTGATCCTAGACGATGAACAACTATATATGCATAATGATAAGGTAATATTCAATAACCTAAATATGGAGTCAACATCAATGTGTATGCCCAACCATGGAAACAAATTCAATAAAGTGCAAGGCCATACCAGAGATACAAGAGAGCACATGAGCACAACAGACCCTCGAGGCCTCAGTTTTCCATCGCGATTTTTCATAAGTAGAAGGGCCGCATGCAAAGTGTAGAGAGTCCCAGACAAATGGGGTACTTGAACCCATAGTTATTGAGAAGGTACTTATTCAAGAAACCCACATATTTGAAAAATACCATGACGATATCAGTCCGATGGTAAAAAGCCTCCCCTTCATGGTTGGAAGCTTGGATTCCATTGCCTTTTAGCCCGTTCTGATGCGACGATCAATATTCAGCTTGCATTACTACTTAAGGGGTACTAATAAGCATTACAAAGGTTTCCAACAAGGTGAAACGTTTGTTTTTAGATAGCTTCGTAAAACTGTCTGTATTTCCTGAGTGTAGTCTTCCCCACCATAGTTTTACCTGCTGATAGATCTTTGTGCTTTAAAGACGTCATCAGTACACGTCTCTACCCTGGAAAAGAAATTCCCATAGTTTTCGTAGAGGAAAGTTCTCTGATACCACTTGTAAGTTACCAGATGTAATGTAATATGCAGAAACATAAATATTCAACAAAATACTAACGGAACAACAAAATATTGAGAATAGCAACACTAACAATGAATAGCAACACTAACAATAATACCTTTATTGAAAGAAATCAATGTTCACTTTTCTCTTCGAGGGGGAAACCTCCAATAGAGCAACACAATATTACAATAATTCTCAAGATAAATATTTATCATGCCTCTGACTCTTATTTATACTAATTCTATCTTCTAAAGAATATTATAGAGGAATATATTTCTAGAAGCGAAAGCTTCTATTAGGTCTTTTTACATTAAATTGTTCACATTTAGTAAATAAGCTTTATTAACTATTATCGGAATTTATTACATGGAAAATATATTATTCTACCTACATGAGGGGTTAGGGAGGTTAGGTCCCTAACATCAAGACAAGTATTTCTTTTCTAGAATCAGAAAGGAATCAAGTTTTCCCTTACTCTCACATATTGAAATTGAAAAAAAATGTTATAGAAGTAAATGCTATAGCTATTGAGGAGAATGAGGGACACCTAAAAACAAAATGAAAACTCAATGAACCTAGTTATTAGTTCCTTTCCTTTATTGTTATTTTATGTTTTGTTGCAGTATGTATTTACTCCAATAGTATGTTAGACAATATATTTATAGAAATGTAATAGGTTAGAATGAAAATGTTAGACAATACATTTATACATTTATGGGAATGTAATAGGTTAGAATGAGAAAGAGTGTCTTTTACAAGTGCATTCTATTTGGTTCTATATTTTGACCATTTGACTTTGGCTTGTTACATATTTCTCTTCAAAATTTTCTAATTCAACTATAACAACATTTTGTTAACCTAAAATAATAACAATTATTTTTTTTTTTTAAATTATAATAAAAAAAAATTAATTATATAATTTATTAAATTTTTCAATGTTTAAATTTTTTTATAAATAATACACTTTCCGCATTGAATCTTTGTATTTACTTATATCTATAGTTATTCAAAAATTATAATTTTTGATGTGGCAAAATTATAACAAATTTATATTGACTTTTTCATATTTTTAGAGAGGAGGGATATTTTATTAAGGAAAAATTGATATTTACATGAAGATAGATCATATTTACACCTAAAAAATCCAAGACCTTAAAAAAACAACAAAGTTCTATGGAATCCATAAAAAGTGAACGAACACACTTACCTACCTTCACGCTCCTTGATTTTTAAGAATTTCAAAAGTGTAGAAAATGCACATCACCCATACATTTTGTTAACTCCGGACTTTATTCAAGTGTATTTGCAATGTGTGTGTTTTTTTGAGAAGTGTGTCTTCTACCATACATTTTAAGCCTTTAAAAAATTATCTAGAGATGAACTAAAATACCCCATATTTAATAATGTGGGCAATCACCCATATTTAATAGTGAATGTTGTTTTATTACGATGTAGACTTATACTCCTTACATATAGCATTTTGGTTTAATACCTATTACTTTGATTTTATTATTATTAATGTTAATAAATTTGTAAAAGAAAGATTTAGAAAATTTATATATGAGAATTATTTTTTATAAGATGTTAAATTGTAATTGATGTAATATTTGGTTTTATATACGGACTTAAGGTTAAATATTATTAAAAAGCATCATATGAATCATTATATGAATCTATTATAGGTAGTCATAAAGATGACTACAAGGAATATTAATTTTTTTAGGATACTATATGTATTAAAACCATGTTTTGGTCTTAAAGTAAGATTTAAAATTATTTCTAATTAATTAAGAGTTTATATTCTTGAATGTAACAAAATATGACCCACATGTATCTCATAAGAATGAAAATTTACTAATTAAATATAATGAATCAATTTATATTTATAAATAATAGCTAATAATAACTATCCTCAATATTATTTAACAATTAAATTATAATAAATTTTACAACTTTCAAAATAATAATATTAAAAAAATTAAAAAATATTATTAAATTTTCAAAAAATTACTTTATTGGTATAATATAAAAAGATATTTAAAAGATACATACATGGAAAGAGACTATTAAAAATATTTGAGCATGGTTTAAAGAGTGTAAAGTTGTTAATATATATATATATATATTAGATCTTAGTAGATGTTAATCATCATCATCATATATATATCTAATTTTTATTTTTATTTTAAACTCTTTTTTAAAATTAACCATCAATTTTATTTTGAATTTGAATTTTCTATTTTCTATTTTAATATTTTATTTTTTATTTTTTTAAATAATTATTTTAATTTTATATTTAAATAAATAATTTAAAACTATCAATTTTATTTTGAGCTTTCTCCTATTCTATTAAGAAATACAATTTTAATAATTTTCAAATTCTTTAAAAACAAAAAATAATTTTTAAAATTAAAATTATATTTTATAAAAAAATAATTAATTACCCACTTTAACGTATAACGTATAAGTTTTTTATAAAGTAATGTACACTGACTTTGTTGCTAGTTTACCGATCTTTAAAAATTAGTAATTCTCAAAATTATTGAGCTGAAAATAGAGCTGCCTATGGTTACTAAAAAGAGGTGAGATAAAGGCACCCAATCTTTTGAAGCTTGAAAAATTATATTCTAGATATTTAAGTAAGAGAACGGTCTTCAACTACATGAACTTGTGGCTAAGGAAAATTTAAGTTAGGTGAAGTCCAATCCAATTAACTTTTATGCTAAAAGATTCTGTTTGTGGTTCACCAATTTCACCTGGAGCTGCACATCATCGAGTGAGAGGACGATTTATTGGTGAGCTTTGTTCTTTTCTACCGAAACTCGGTCCATGAGTATATTTAAATGCTAGTATAGATCAATAGTTTTGAATTATTAGGACTCTCAAGCCCTCTTGGAGCTAGGCTCAAGTGGAGTTTGTTATTTTCTCATTGGGGATAAAATGCCCAAGAACTCATAAGCTTGTTACCCTTCATTTAAGGGTGCATGAAGTTTAATGAGAGAATAACCTCTCCTCAATCTGATCCCAAATACTAGATCCAAGGAATTTTTTTTTTCAATATTATTTTTTAATATTCATTTGAGTAGATTTAATAATTAAAAACAAGTGATTATCCAAATTAATTATTAATCAATAAAAAATTATATGAAAAATTTATTATATCATATTTTAAATTTATTTATTATATAAATTTTAAAATAATAAATATTTTATTCAAAATTTTAAAATTATTATTTTTTTAATTATTTTTTAAATTAAAAAAAAAAAAATTATGTATACAAACAAGAGAGATCTTGGTAATAAAGTAGAGATTATGAAAAATGTAACTATAAACCATATATTTGGCATTTACATCCAAATGCCAATATATATTTGGCATTTACATCTAAATGTTAATATGATTGAAAATATGATAGAAATTAGATGTCATTTATATTCAAACATCATAAATGGAGGCATTGTTTAATGATTCTACTAAATGTTTTTGGTAGGAACATGTTTATTTAAATTTGTATTAAATTATTATTTTTTGTTATTTAAAATTTATTTTTTTCAAAACATTAGTATTATATAAAAATAATCACTCAAATTTATGAATTAAACAATTTTTGACAAAATTTTAATAAATGTCTTAAATTTAGACTATAACACATAAATTGTATTGTTAAAAATATTACATAAAAATACTGGTTTTGATCTGCAAAATACATTACATTTCAACGTACCATTAAAAAAATAGATTATATGTGAATGTATTGAGACATTTATAATCCCTACTCCTCAATTTGACTGTCTGTAAACGCTGTTTCATAACTATAAAATATACTTCGCATATTTTCCTCTATTTGCTTGTGCAGAGCTTATCTTTGCCGATACGCATTAACAGCAAGCAACTGTGAGTGAAAGTGAATTATGTTGTGAATTTCCACGCTCTGCACATGCTCCACATGAATACCGATGCGCTCAAATCAGACAGCGTTAATTCAATATACAAATCCATCTGTTGGGCATGTTTCTACGTGAAAAGTTTTGACCAAAGAAGTCGAGTTCATTATATCGTCACGCCCCATTATTACTCTCTTCGATATTAGGGTTAACATTTGTTGATATTAGGGTTAATCACGCCAAGGATTAGGGTTAACATTTGTTGATATTATGAATCTTCGATTCATGGGAATTCGAACAACGTACTGAGACCTTTATATTCGATATATAGTACTGAGACCTTTATATTCCCTGTCCTCAATTTCACTGTTGTAAACACTTTTTATAACAATAAAATAGTTCGCATGTTTTCCTCGATTTGCTTGCGCAGAGCTTATCTTTACTAATAAGCATCGACAACAGGCACTGTGAGTGAAAGTGAATGATGTCGTGAATTTCCACGCTGTGCACATGCTCCACATGACTACAGATGCCCTCAAATCAGACACGGCCTTAATTCAATAATCCAGAATACAACTCATCCACTGGTTGGAGCACGTTTCTACGTGAAAACTTTTGACCAGAGAAGCTGAGTTCATTTTACCGTTTGTCACGCCACATTATTATTGTTCTCTTTCATCCATGGGAGTAGGATTAACGTTTGTTGATACTGTGAATCTTCGATCCATGCGAGTTGGAATAGGGTTTGTCGATACTATGGAACAAGAAAAAGAAGAACGAAGAGAAATCTGGTTATGATATGGCATGGATGACCTGTTTGTTTGAGAGAGATTAACATTCCATATCTGGTTGGTTTGTGCGCGAGCTTGGAATTTCACAACTAAACCACTGTCAAATTTGATGGTTTGAAAGTTGACGAGTAGGAGGAATTTTTAGGGTAAGACGATTTTTTAGGGCAAATAACCACTGTCAAATTTGATGGTTTGAAAGTTGACGAGTCGGAGGAATTTTTAGGGCAAATTTCATTCCATCTCGTGAGTGCTTTAAAAATTGTCAGTTCGCATTAACGTATTCATAATTTCGTTGGATGTCATTCATTGGATTTTATGAAGTTGTCAGTTCATAATAATTTATCGATGCTTGTGCTTCTGTTCGTTGTCATTCATTTTGTTTTCTTCCCGTGTATGGTATGATCGAGCATTATGGCAGAGGGTACCATGATACTGATAAAAGGAATTGGAAAGAAGTTTTCTATGAAGTAATTTAATAAGTGAACGAATTTATAAATTTGAATGAATCTTGTTTAATTTATTGAATCCATAGTTTAATAATTTTATGATTTTCATTCATGCTTAAATGTTAAGATTTGTACTGGTATATGTGTCCCAAGTCCTTTATATCTATCTGTATTTAGTTTAATAACCAGTTAAGTTAGGTGTTTGGTACAACATTGCACTAAAATAATGAGAATAGATTAGCAATTCCATTGGCGAATTTGATCCAATATCTGGTATTTGTGTCCCAAGTCCTGTATTTAGCTTAATAACCAGTTAAGTTAGGGGTTTGGTACAACATTGCACTAAAATAATGAGAATAGATAAGCAACTCCATTGGCGAATTTGATCCAATATCTACTCTACTCTCGGTTGTTTCTATGCTTGGTTTTTACATTTTAGTAGTTAGTCAGACCAGTTATATTCTTCTGGTTTCCCTTTTCATCATATGGAAAGAGTCATTTTTCTCAAAACCAGGTAGTTTTTTTAATCTTGAACTTTGGTACATTTGTATGCCTCCTTCATGCACTATTCACACTAAACTTTGTTTGATTTCCACATTATTTATGCAAGTTTATTGCACGATTTTCTTGTGCACTTGGCCATGTGCATTGTTCAATAATCATAAGTTTTGCCGATTGTGCCGCTATTACAGTCACACATCTACCTTAACCAGATCCCATGTGACCCATTCCAATTTTGGCCACTTGGTTCTATTTTGAAATTTTACAAATAAATTTAATTTTTCTAGTAATTATCGGGTGTATGTTGTTTTTGCTTAGTACATAAAATAAAATTGTAGTTAGGGATAGAAATATATATATTTCAAGGAGACACATTTATGGAGACTTATTAAATAAAATTGTAGTTAGGGATAGAAATATATATATTTCAAGGAGACACATTTATGGAGACTTATTAGTGGTGGAGTATCTTTGGTTGAGCTAGGGTTTTAGAGAGACTGGAGGGTTGTTCCAGCTTGTGATAAGATGAGAATATGTATTTAAATTTTATCTCTTATGTGTGTGAGTTTTCAATTGTTTAAAATTGTTTTATTGCAGATTTGATTTTGAGCTATTATTATTTCTCTGGTTTGCTAAAATCTAACACTTATATGTCACACTCATTTGACATAAGTTAAGGTTGAAATTTTTAAGGAATTTAACATTTATATTGAAGATAATAGGATGGATTTACTATTATAAATATGCATTAATTGCAGAGATTTAGGATCTAGTTTATGCATGAAAAGATTTCCCTACAGCCCTAAAACTTGTTGACATATATTTGATATCTTCTCTCTTGAATTACCTAGTATATTGTCCTTGATGTGAAGATAAATATTCTCCATTTTTTACTACTGTAATTTATATTTCAATTGCTCATGATTCATAGGAATTAGATCCATGGAATCTCTAAAGAAATCAAAATTTTGAATTTGCAAAAAAAACCTCAATTCATGAAAATTCTACACTCTTAAGTAGCTAATATTATACAAGTATCCTAATAAAATATCTCCTCATGCTAATTACATTTGAATCGGAGCCTACAATGACAAGGTAACGACAATGATAACATATTGTTGAGACATCATAATGGATTTATGTTTCAAGATCATGGGTGTGTGCATAGGCTTTACTAAATGAAATTGTGATATCGCAAGTTTTTTGGTGGAATATTTTAAAGAATTCTTTTAATTTCATTAGATATTGAAAAAAACTTTTACCCCCCTCCAATACCAATATATATGTACAATTTTAAAATCCCATATTTTTAAGAGATATTCTGGATATCCATTATTTTCATGGTATTTTAATACTCCTTTTTATTTCTACCTTTAGTATGGAAACATGACATAGCTCTTATAGGCTAGCAAATCACAAATATATTCCAAAAATAAGCAAACAAGTGCACTAACATCCTAACATAGGGATATGTTATTGCAATAAGATAGTCTTGGGTTTAAGGGCTTGGTGTTATACTAATTTTACCCCTCTTTACTATAATGCATGGCCATGCATTTTTTTAGAAAGGGGGTTTATTTAACTACAAAAGCTCGGATTAGAAATCACTTGTACATAAACTTATGTTTGCATCTCCATATGAAAAAACACATGAAATCATAGTAGAAGGATGGTTTTAACTTCTTGAAAAAGAACCTTATAGTTGAAGATCCTAGCAGTTTCATTTTGGAAAATGCACCATGAATATGAAGTCTTTCCTTATGACTAGCTTTATTCAAAGTTTTCTTTACTAAGTACCCAAAGGAAAGACCATTGATTGTAGCACACAAAATCATTTTGGGTTCATTACGTTGAGATGCAACCAAATTCATATGTTGAAAGAATCAAAATCAAAGAATAATATTATCCTTAAAAGTTATTCATGATTCTCAAGTACAATTTGTGAAAAATTAAAAAAAGAAATGACAAAGCATTGCCAACAAATTCTACTTGAGGGATTGGGATTGTTGGTTTTAGGTGAAAGACATTTCCCAAAAATAAGGACACAAACATACTCAAGTTCTTTTGCAAATACATATAAAGAGACATGTGTTAGTCTAAGACATCCTCTTTCACCACAACTGGATTTGATCAAGTCTAATGCCTCCACGAATAGCTTTGATATCTTGGGGAACCATCGAGAGGACCCAGATGATGCCAGCCTTCCAAGCCCCATATGGACCCCTCAATGTCTCAGGAACCACATATACCTTCGGTCAATTCTAATCAACCCATGTCCCAACCACCTCCTATTGTCCCCTTTGTGCATGTGGTTCTAGAGGTTGTTGTCATGGGTTTTGATGTTGAGGATGGGAATGATGAGGAAATGGATGATATGGATCTGGAAGGCATTGATTTGCAATGTATTGTCGAAGCATGCCAAAAATAAGATATAAATTCAGTATGGATGACTAGTGACGACATGTGCACCATGCCCTCACTCGCAACAACAAAATATCCTCTCCCGGTAATCACCGTGCAAGCTCCATCCAGACATTAGGGGTTCTTACCAATAATATTAAATAATAACCAAAAAAAACATAGGGATGAAAAGCGAATGGAATACATCCTCGCATAATAAACATATCATTCAAGAGCACATCTTTTGGGAAATTTGGGATGGAAAGGGACTTGTGGAAACAACTCCCTAGGATCCAGGACTATCCCGCCTACCTGACTCTTAAGGACATCCTTCAAATGGACCATGACAGAGCTATGTCTATCAATGTTGGGCCTCTCGATTAATTGATCTAGACTGGAGGCAATGTGATTTAAATCATAATCATATGGTGATCATCTGTCTCTCCAAGACATAGTTTTTTTGTCCTTGCATCTCAAACTTCGCCAACATCAAATCAAATTTGAACAAACCAGATAATATTATATGGAGGCACCTTCTAAACTCCTTTATTTATAGCTCCACCATTTTGGATCAAGGGGCTACCTTCTTCCACCAAATGGAAAAACATGGGGACAAAATCAAGCTCATTCTAACCACATGGCATTCTCTAAGGATTTCTAAACCCCATTATGAACAGAATTTGGTAGCTTTTCCTAGGCTTCGTCCTCTGGGAAACTTGGAAGGAAATAAATCGATGCATCATCGATGCATCTTCAAGATCGAGGAGCAACCGATCTCCTCAACCTGGACAAGAATTCTAAGATGTATCTTGGAAACTCTTGAAACCTTTTTTAAATAATTTCAGGTCGGGGTTCCAACGACTATACAATTCACTTGCACGCATGCCAGACCGAATGCCTAGATCACCTCGCTCCTTCGCTTGCTCACTTCCCCGGCTTGTCCCCCTCCATTTGTTATTCTTTCTTTTTATCGTCATGTTTCTCCTGACTAGTGGTTATCCTGTGGAGTTGGAGAGAAGTTCGGGGTTCGGGGAAGTAAAGGACCCAGACCTCATAAAAGAAAAGGTCTTGGCTAAAAGTTTTATCTTTTGGGTTTTTTGGTCGGAATCTCATGATGTATATCTAGACAAAATCGTTATTTTTTGTTGTTTAAATTGTATTTATGAATGCATAAATGGATTTAGCGTGCTGAAAAAACCCCGAGGCACTTGGATTATACAAACTTAGCCACTCAAATTTGCAGATCCAACAATTCCTCACCGGATTTCGAGCAAATTCAAACGAGAAAAATCATCAGAAAACTTCCAAAAGGTAGAACGTTTAGACTACACTAAAAGAAAATACTCATGCTAAGAAGATAGAAAAATGTATATCTTAATATTCTTATTGCATCGACACTCTTAGCCTAGCAAGTAAAGGGAAAATCCAAGAGATGATTTGGACATTTATCCAGAAAAAATTATCGAGAAGAAATTGGTGAAATACCTAACAACATTGATTAGAAATGCTTAAGCCAAACCCTTATCCTTTCCACCCTGATTCAAATATATTCTTGTAAGAGGAATTTAACCAAACAAAAAATTGGTTTAATTTTATACTTAAAGTTTACATCAATCATATAAATTTATGAAGTTGATAAAATCCTTTAAAAAATTCTATAAATTTATTCACTTATTAAATTACATCTAAGGAGATGGTGAGAGGGCTATTATAAGCCTTGGAGGAACAACAAAAATGACCTTTGCTTGGGGTCATGGTCACATCGCTCAACATGTAGTCACTGTATTGCATTCACATAATTATAAACTTGGGACCACTCTATTCCTTGATCACAGTGGGATTGAGTCTTTGGAAATACAGAGAAAGAAGATTTGGTTAGTAGGCTCCCTCGTAATGTATGTCTTTTGTTGGGGGTATTCCTTCTTGGTTAAGTCTTTGGAAATACAGAGGAAGTTTTTGGAAATACAGAGAAAGAAGATTTGGTTAGTAGGCTCCCTCGTAATGTATGTCTTTTGTTGGGGGTATCTCTTTTTGGTTAAGTCTTTGGAAATACAGAGGAAGAAGCTCTGGTTAGTAGGCTCTCTGGGAATGTATGTTTTCTGTTGGGGGTATCTCTACTTGGTTTATTGTTTCATAATTCTAGTGAGCCTCTCAGAAATAAAAGATAATTTTACTTCTAGACATTATTAGGCTAACCTACAAACTCATAGACTATTTTATATTCTCTCTCTAACTTTAATGTAGTTTTTTTTATTAATATATTTTTTTATTAAAAAACATAGTTGCACAGGAAATGCTCATCACATTTCCAACATGTGTGAAAGTCGTTCCCAACTTATAGGGAGCTTGGGAATGGGTACTAAAAGTCCCCAATTGGTTGGGCACTATTTTGGGAACAAGCTTTTTTGGAGCTTCAACATTAAGGAAATGAGAGCTTGGAAACTCATTTCCTAAATAGAGAGCTTTAAATTAAGATTATATTATAATTTTTGGTATTAATAAGTACCAATTTTGGATATTATTAAATTAAAATGTAAATATTTTT
>CBVK0100314825.1:0-14188 GCA_900067695.1 Picea abies
CAATATTAGGGCTTAACACTATATCTATATTGTATTGTAAACAATGTAACATACATGAATGAATATAGAATATGTTGGTTTTCTCGGTTTGGGTTTCCAGGGGAAAAATCTCTATGTAATGTTTGCATTTGTCATTGTATCTTTTCTGTTCTTTTACTGAATATTTGTTTACAGTAGATATTGTACAAGGTTAAAATATACATTTGGCATCAGAGCTTTGTTGGCTTTAGGGGGATGCCTTTTTGGTCAAGGGTTTGGCTTGGGACTATGATAAGCCTTGATACAGTGTGAGATTTGTGATATTGATTTTTCAAGTGAAAAGAAATGGAAAACAATTTGAAGACGGAGATCGATAATTTTAATGGGAAAATTTTTGAGCTATGGAAGCTCAATATTGAAGATCTGTTGGTTGATAGAGATCAGTGGATCATGGTATATCTAGGCACTGCACCTATAGGAACTTCAACATATGACTAGAAAAAGTTGGATCGAAAGGCAAAAAGAACAATCTAACTATGTCTCTTTGATTCAGTATTACTAAATGTGTCAGAGGAAGCTACAACCAAGGGTTTATGGGAAAATTTGGGGAAGTTATATCCGTCTAAGTCCCTGGTAAATAAACTATTCTTGAGAAATAAGCTGTATAACCTTAGGATGAGAGATGGGGACTCGGTGGTAGAGCATTTGAATGCCTTCAATACTGTGGTAAGTCAGTTAGTATCTATTGAGATTAAAATTTCCGATGAAGATAAATACATTAGTTTACTGTGTTCTTTACCAGACTCCTAGGATATTTTGGTTGTGGCCATAGGTAGTAATACAATTTCCTTGAAGTTTGATGAAGTGGTATCATCCTTGTTGTTGGAGGAGATGAGATGGAAGAATATGGAAGGATAGAGCACAGACGCATTATTTTCAAGAGGACGTTCCCAGGAAAGAAATAGATCTAATTTCTCAAGTGGGACATCTAAGTCTAAGGGTAGATCTAAATCTCCTGGAAAGTTTGTAAGGGTATGTTGGAGATGTGGAAAAGAAGGGCACTACAATAAGAAGTGTAGATCCAAGGTTGAGAAAAAGAAGGGATCTAAAGAATCTCATTCTACAGAAGAAAAGACCTCCAAGGAAGAAGGATGGGATGTGCACTTGGCTTATTCAAGCACACATGTAGATCATGAGGCATGGTTGGTTGACTTTGGGGCATCCTTTCATATGACTCCCCACAGGGAGTGGTTCTGCGAATATGAAATGTATGATGGAGGTAATGTTTTCTTAGGTGATGATTTGACAACCAGAATCATTGGATGAGGAAAATTCAAGTTGAGGCTCATAGATGGAAGGATTAGAACACTGCTTGGTGTTCTTCACATCCTAGCTTTGGCCAGAAATTTGATTTATGTAAGAAAAATGGACGATGCATGGGTAAAAAAAATATTTGAAAAGGAAACTTGCAGGATGGTTCAAGGAGTAATGATGTTGTTGAAAGGAGTTCGGTTTGGATCTTTGTATAAGCTAGAAAGAAGAACTATTAGTGATGGGTGTAATAGTTCCATTGTTCCTGATATTGGAGTTGAATAAGAAAGAACTCCTATAGTCTCTAGAGAAAAGGTTATGTCATGGAATCAAAGACTGGGGCATATCGGAGAGAAGGGTCTTCAACTACTACAAGGTAAAGGTATGGTTGAAGGTATGTCTAACTGCTCTCTGGATTTTGATTTCTATGAACATTGTCTATATGGGAAGAAGAATCGGGTAAGATTCCCCTCTGGTGCAAAGAGGGCAGAAGGAATCTTACAACTAGTTCACAGTGATGTTTTTGGACCTGTGTTGGTCCCATCATTGGGAAAATCTATGTACTGTGTCTCATTTATAGATGAATTCTCAAGGAATTCTTGTATATTGTTTGCACCCAATTCGTCACTAGGTGAGCAAATTAAGAGTGCTTACATGCCCAATTGGGCTCTGCTAGGCATGACAACTGTGAGGTAAAAGGTTAGAAAGAAAAACAACAAAGTTATAAACAAAAATTAAACTAAAACAAATAAAACTAAAAGCATATGAGAAAATGAAAAATAGAGACAAATGGACCAATATCACCAATGTATAAGTTGGTCTTGATGAAATCCAAAGGCACAAAGAAGAAAGGGGACTTGGGTCCCTTCTTTCTCCAATGGAAGGTTATTGAGGCCCTCAAAGCTTTCTCTCCTTACAATGAAAAGATGAAAATGTGGGTGAAAGAACTCCAAGCTTATTTACTCAAGTGAGGGGTGAATAGCTCTATGAAATGCAGCTTACAATGTTTATTGCCAAAGAATGAGTCCTTAGCAATCTCAACAACATAAAAATAAAAAGAATTCCTTGAGAAAATGGTGGTCATTCATGGCTTTTTATAGCCAAGCATTGGGTTATTATGTGACCTCTTTTGAATGTGAAAAGGGGCTCTTTAGGGCACAATTAGGTCTTTGACCAGCCCACCATGAGGATTGAGCTCAGATTTGGTGTCAAATCGACTTGGGAACTGATCCATTAGTGGTTGGGAGGCTGACCAATTTCAATAAATGCACCGTTTAGCAGGCGCTTGGGGTTTTCGCCCAACATCCGCGCCTTGTGCACATATGCGCGCTTTGTACATTGTTGTTACGCACATGCGCGTGCCTGCGCCCAGATGATGTAAAGCACCTTTCAAATTTTTGGTCATTTATATAGTTTTTTGACCTTTTTACAATGCTAAGGAATGAATCTTGTGCCATGAATGACTCTAGTCCTGTGTTGACGATGCAGAGTTCATGTCGCCCTGTGCAGATGAAATTTCAGTGATAACAGATGCCCCCTGATGGATGAGGGTAGGAGCAAAACGTATAGCTAAAATCCATCAATGTTTCTTTTACTGAGGATGGTGTTGTAAGGGAGAGCAAGAATGGGACCGCGTAGAGTGATCCTTTGGAGAAGAAAGGAACCTGTAGATCCTGACTTTCCACAAGGTGTGTATCAATATACAAGTGTGTACAAAGGAGGCGGGCATGCCCCATGCTTGTGTAATGTAACTCTGAAGAAAAAATGTCTGAAATATTGATGTAGACAACTGTAGCGCCCTCGAGAGTGGAATGATAAAGGAAAAAGACAATTCTGCAAAGGAACATACTCTGAACCAGCGGTAATGGTCGCGGAAGCGATGGTGATGTGGGCATTGGTGGCCCGACCAAGTTCAGAGGTCTTCGGAAACTGATAAGAAAAAACTGCAATAGTCGCAAAGTAAGACCCACCGCAACATGAGAAAGTGTTGGCGTCGAATGTTATGGGGGTCAACGACATCAGGGAACAATGGTGTTTCCCCCTGTGTCGTCTGAGATCTCTCATTAAATGGAAAATGAGAATCAAGATACTGTTGCCCTTTTGGAGAAGTGTGTTGATGTCGACAAAAAGAGGACGCGACTCCCAGAAGCAAAGGGCTTCGCGGAATCTACTGTGGTGAGGAATTGGCAGAGATATATGGATGAAGTCAAAAAGTGGGAAGAATCCAGACTGCCCTTGGTTGGAGGGGGCATGATAGAAGGTGTGGCCACAACCGTGTGACAATATTGAGTGTCAGGGGGACGACAAGATCAGGGATAAGTTGTGCCAGAGGCGGGACAAGGTGAACAAATTCAGAGGATAAAGGTAAGTGACCTAGGTAGTAATCTGAAGATATAGACGATGCCAGCGGGGGTAAAATGAGAAGTAATGCTCCAACCAAGGGTGACATGGGTTGCGTGTGGCCAAAAGGAAAGTAGGTCGCCAACAGTGACAACAAACGCAAAGACTGGAAATAAAATGCGTTTGTACAATAAATAATGAATAAATGTGGGAAAGATGTACAAAATACAGAAACGGGTGCCCCAGTGTGAAATGAGTGCCCCAGGGAGGACAAAAATTTCTGGGAAAACTAGTGAAGGGTGGGGGCCCCATTGGCGAGTTTCTGTATGAGGTAGGTGAGATGAAGATAGGTTTGCAAATGGGCAAACTGATGGTGGGTGAAATGGTGGGTTCATGAGCCTGCGGAGGTGCAGGTAAAAAAGAACATAACCATAAAGCGACGAGTTGGGAGTCCATATGGGAAGCTAGCAAAATGAGGAGAATAAGTATGTGGTTAATTCGCAACATGATGAAAGACTACTGGGACTCCCATCCCTAAAGGGCGATGAAGAACAACATGAGTGTCAAAAGTGCCAGAAGGTGCTATGAATGGGACAACTCATGTGGGGAGAATGCTACCGGGTTACAGTACCGATGATGCAAATGGATGTGTGAGTACTGTAGAGCCAAGAATGGGTATCCTAAAGGCCAATATCAGAGGGTGTGACTGGAGTGTAAATGCAATGCAGTGGGAGAGACTACATGCCAGTACTGAGTATATACCTGAAGGAATGTTGTTGAGGGGTGATGATCAAGTACCTGCACACAGAACGACCAAATACCCAAAGTGAACAATATCTGAAGATAATAACAAATATGAACATGTATGAGATAAATGTGACAATGCGTGTGCGTACCTAGCTATGATATGAAAAAAAGGTGCCCCGTGGGCTTAGGATGAAAAGTGGCCCGAAGACAGTCATGATGTAGGTGGCGGGGTGCTGATCCTCTGGCTGAAGACGGTTCGAAAAATGGACACCGTGGGCTCTCGGAATGGTGAGTGGAAGTTTGGCAAAAAGGCCTATATATAGCTGTAGGGCCCACATTGCCACCTCATTTGTACCTGCTACTACAGTGAATTTCCAAGAAGATTCAGAGGAGATTGCATGATTCCGAGAGCATGAGGTACCCGATTCACGACGTGCGAGTTTCATGTTAGTGGTCTGAACATCCTGCATAGCTATAGGTTTCCAATTTTTGGGCAGGGTAGGTACGGGGGGTCGTACGGGAGGTTTAGGGGGTTTTGGGTAGAGGATGGGCCCACATGAGCAGGCGACTCAGTGGAAGGCATGCATGAGTGCGCGCCTGTTCACTGAAGATGCGGGCATGTGTGCGCGTGAGAAGGAATTTAAGGCGCACCCTAGGGGCACGCCTGTAGGGTAGATAGGCGTGCATGAGTGCGCGCCTGGGGGGTGAACAGGCGCGCTCCTGAGCGCGCCTGTGGGTTTGACAGGTGCGCTCTAGAGCGCGCCTGTATTGTGAACAGGCGCGCTTATGAGCACACCTGTGGGAAAAATATGCGCGCCTGTATAGTGAACATGCGCGCGTGTGTGCGTGCCTATAAGTGGTAAAACCGCGCCTTTGAGGCAAGGTGTCAGGGTGAAAAATTAGCTTATTTGATGTGTTGGATGATTGCCTCAGCTAATATAGGACTCTAGGTTGTGTGCAGGTGGCGAGCAGTGACCATGGATGTGCGGTGGCGTGAGCGGGACTGGTCACAACTACGAGATGTTGTGGCCGATGCGAGGCCTGCAGTTCGAGCGTCTTTAGCAGCCAGTGGGTTGCTAAAGTTTTTTGAGTGCCCTCTGATACGGTCACAAGAGTATTTGCTCCAGTTTTTGATCGAGATGTGGAGCCCCAATCGACACTGCTTCCTCGTGCGAGGAGAGTAGATCGCCTTCACTGTGGTGGAGGACGTCTACTCCTTGACGGAGCTCCCCTTCCAGGGAACACCATTGCTGACAGATCCTGTGCTGCTGAGGGACACGCATTTGTGGACGGTCACCGAGCGATACTGCTCAAGCGAGCATTCTATGACTGGGAGGGCAGTGAGCATCAGTGGGATAGATGCCTTGCTGCATCGTTGCATAGCAGTGATGATAGTTCGGGTGTATGGATCCCGAGCGCCCCACCGGATTAAAGGTGGCGAACTGAGTCTGATGGAGAGGGTAGTGGTGGGCCGTGAGCAGTTCGCCTGGGGGTTGACCCTACATGTGCAGATGATCGCGTAGCTGGACCACTGTCGGTCTAGAGGTGCCGGGGAGTTCACTTTTGGCTCCATCCTGGTGGCCTTTTTCTTGGAGAGGGTGCCGATGTTGCGCCCGAGGGTGCTACTGGAGGAACCAGGGGTACGAGAGCCGCACTTGAGGCAGTGGTCATAGATTTTGGTTCGCCACGGTGGTGGCGAAGGTGGACACTATTTCACGGCGTAGGAGGCGCAGATATGGCGGCAGATGCCGCAGGTTATACTCCAGCTCCCCTATGCTGGGGTGGACTTCCGGGGGGACCCGGATATGGTACTGCCTCCTGGGGAGGTTTTTGATCACAGAGGTATGCAGTGTATTTATATATGTTTTGACTTATGTTGTGATTTTGATATACCAGTGCATATGTTTGATGTATAGACACTGATACCATCTCTTGTTTCTTGTTTGGTGCATGTGCAGATTTGGCACCTCGCGGGCGTGAGGTGGATTTGTACAGGCTGCCGGTGTAGCTAGAGGGGAGACCACCACGTGGATACAGACGCAGATGGGATGAGGCTGCGGGGCGACCTGTAGATCCTACGATACCAACAAGGAGGCACCGATTTGATGACCCTGGTGCAGGGGCATCTCATGCCCCTCTGGCGGCAGTCAGAGGGGAGTTGGATGATATACTCCATCGGTTTGAGACGGTGTTTCGGGATGTGCCGGAGGGCATGTGGATCTGTATCTAGGACGAGGAGTTCCTGGAGCAGTGCATCGGGTTACCACCACCATGGCGGTCGATCATGCGACGAGCAGCTGTGCTTGCCGCCATGACTAGTGGACGCCTGTCGCCGGGGCAGGAGGGTCCTGCAGGTGCTCCACCACCACCGCCTGGGGTAGGTCGGGGTGGGCCACTGCCTCCTCCGGAGGGAGGGGCAGCTGGGGGTGCATTAGAGGCACCCTGATTGTATGATGTTTTTTTGTATACAATTTTGATAGGCTGGTGAGCCGATTTTTGTACCGGGATGCGGCACGGGCCTGAGGGCCAATGTATTTTTGTTGTATGTAAACATTTAGATGGCCGGGGAGGCCCACATATATATATATATATGAGTATACATGTTTTTTGAGATCCAAATGTGTTGTACATGTGTTTTTCATGTTGATGATGTTGATGCTATCTATATGCTGTGGTAGGTTATATGAGATGTTTTATGTATGTGTAGCTTGATGTGATATATGCCAATCTAACACCGTGTTAGCTATTTCATCTGTTGTTTGATTCAATTCTATGGGAATATGTGTAAATGTAATGGAATCAAAATGTCGAGATAATAATCTAACCTGCAGGTATTTGTGAAAGAGGCATAGATCGCATACACGGTACACATTGTTGAGTTGGAGAACGACCAGTTGAGAGTCGAGAAAAATGCTAAGGTGGTGAATATGATGATGCTAGGCGTCGGTCAGGAGACCAATGACAACAGTGTATTCAGCTTGGTTATTGGTTGCTAGTCCTAAACAGATGCCGCTGGAATGTAGCATTTCATGTGAAGGGCTGTAGAGAGCCCAAGCAGCTGAAGCGAGATTTTGTGTCCAACGGCTGGCGCCGTCGGCGTAACCAATGTGGTAAGCTGGTGGAGGAGTCATCTGTCAATAGCACAAAGGATAGTTTTAGATGAGGGAGAAAGAAGATTAAAAACGCTAAAAAAAGAAAAATAACCTAAAGTAGCGTGACTACGTTTAAGCATAAAATTTCTTGAGGTATAACCCATTGATGGGTTCTTTGAGCGTGAGGCCTTCGAGGGAGGCCAGGATGTATGCGCCTTTGGTGAGGCAATGTTGGATGATGTAAGGGCCATGCCACAGTGATTCGAATTTGCCGTGGCCAAACGTATCATGGGTGATATCATAGGCTAGGACAAGGTCGCCTTCGCGAAATGATCGAAGGTTGACATGGCAATCGAAGGTAGCCTTGGATCATTTTTTAGCTACCTCGTTGTTCTGTAAGGAGGATCGACAATCCTCATCCATAGATTCCAAGTTCAGCAAGTGTTGCTCCATTGGAGCAGTGTCAGGTAAAAGCTCAATTGCAGTGCGAAGGGTGGGAATTTCGCACTCGATGGGAAGAGTTGCCTCTACCCCATGGACTAAGTGAAAGGACATGAAACCCATGGCGGTCTTCACTACCGTTCGATAAGCCCATAGCGCGGAAAATAACATATGATGGCAATTGGTTTTATGTTTATTGACCGTGCGCTGTAACATGGTCTTGAGGACTTTGTTCACTGCCTCTGTCCGTTTGACTAAGGGTAGTATGGTGAGGCAAACTCGTGAGAGAAGCCTAACCGAGATGAGAGTTCGACGAAGATCTCATTCTCAAAGTGTTTCACGTGATCGAAAATAATTTGGAGTGGTACTCTGAACCAGGATATGACGTGGTTGAAGAAGAAACGCGTTGTTGTGTCAGTGGTGTTGTTGAAGGTGGGCATAGCTTTAGCCCATTTGGTGAAGTAATCGACATCGACAACAATGTATTTGTGACCATTGCTGGAGGGAGGATTACAAGTCATAAAGTCAATGCCCCATTTACAAAAGGGGCCTGTAGTAATGACAGAGTGAAGAAGAGCGGGGGGAGCTCAGGCTTTGTTGACATAGAGATGACATTGCTCACATCATTTCATGGCATGAATGCAATCATGAAACAGGGTAGGCCAAAAGTATCCAGCCCGGATAATATTTTGAGCCCTGGCGATGCCTGAAAGATGTCCCCCACAGGCGCCGCTATGGCAATCGTTTAAGACTTTGTCGGCCTCGTCAATAGTCAGACAGCGACGAATAATGGTGTCGACGCCCCGCCGATATAGGATGTCACCGATGAGGAGGTAGCGGTGTGCTTGATGGCGAATGCGCCGACGATCATCTCGTGAAAGGTGATTGCTGAACTTTTGGGTTCGTAGGTAGATGAGAAGGTCGCCATACCAAGGATCATCAGAAGCGATATAAAAGAGATGTTCGTCAAGAAAGTCAGTATTGACGAGGGTGCTAGGTGTGTCAGAGGGAAGGGCTGTGACAAGTTCGGCAAGAACAAGGGCCTTCTTACTCTTTGGTGTTGAAAATTCGAGGTCGTACTCCTGAAGGATAACAATCCATCGAGCAAATTTTTCGTTAACTTGGTGACGACTGAGCAAATATTGCATAGGGTTGGAATTTGCGACGACCTTGGTGGTGCGAAGCAAAATGTAATGGCGCAGTTTCTGGACTGCGAGGACAACTGCAAGAGCCAGTTTCTCTTCATGTTTGTACTTCAGGGGTGGTTCTGAGAGGTTCTTACTGACGTAGTAAATGACGTGTTCATGATTGTCATCTCCGAGCTGGACGAGGACGCCAGCTACTGATACAGCTGATGCTGATACGTAGAGGATGTAGTCGCGATCGTAGTCAGGTGCACTAATCAAAGTTGCATTGGAAAGTGCTGCTTTAAGGTCGTCAAATGACTGTTGGGCATAGTCGTCCCAATGAAAAGGGATGTTGTGACGCAGTAAGTGAAGAAAACCATGTGCGTGTATAGCATAATCAGGAACAAAGCGCCTCAGAAAGTTGGCTTTTCCCTGGAGACTCTGTAGTTGGCGCAAATTCCGAGGAGGTGGAATTTCGGTGATGGCTTGGACTTTGAGGGGGTCCATGGTGATACCGCTTTGGGAAATGATGAAACCGAGGAGGCGCCCTGCGGTGACGCAGAACACACACTTGAGAGGATTCAAGCGAATGTTGTACTGACGACACCATTGAAAGATGACTCGTAAATCATCGAGGTGTTGGGTGCGCTTCTTGGATCGAGCGGTGAGGTCATCTAAGTAAGCGAGGATAATTGCAGCCAGATCATGAAAGATGTATGTCATGACCTGTTGGAAAGTTGCACCGGCATTTTTGAGGCCGAAGGGCATGAAATGATATGAAAACGTACCCCATGGGGTAATGAATGCGGTTTTGTACTGATCGACTGGGTGGATTTGAATTTGGTTATAGCCAGAGAATCTGTCCATGAAGGAGAGAGCCTCGTGGCCGGCACAATCATCGATGATCTGATCGATGAAGGGCATTGGGAAGTTGTCTTTGGGACATGCATTATTAAGATCGCAAAAGTCAGTGCAGACGCAAATAGAGCCCTGTTTTTTGTCGACGGGTACAGGGTTGGAAACCCATGAGGTATAAGAAATGGGGTAAATAAAGTCGGTCGTGCGTAATTTGTCGATTTCAGCTTTGATAGCCGCGGCCTTGGATGGGTGTAGCAGTCACTATTTTTGGTGAACTGGTGTGATGTGTCAATGCGATGTTCGACGATAGAGGGGTCGAGGCCAGGCATCTATGTGTATGACCAGGCAAAGATATCCCTGAATTTTTGGAAGAGGGATTTATATGCGGCAATTTCCTAAGGAGTGCAAGAAGCTCCAATGATGATCTCTTCGACGATGCCCAGTTTGATGGAAATGTCGATTTTGATGGTGGGGGAAATGTTAGCCAGATTACCTTCTTCAAAAGCATCGGGTGCCGGAATAGGATTGTTGAACCAATCGATAGTCCCTGATGGGATAAAATCTTTGGTTTCGACTGCGTAAATGGGATTGTGGCTAGGAGGCATGAGGGCTTCCTACGGAAGGAAGAGTGCATGATGATGTAGTGCATCCCAGGGGGAGTCCGGGCATTGTAGCTCTTCCAGTATTTCTTCGTCGCATCGGAAACTATGGGAATATAATGGATCGTGAGGAGTGATCTCAGTGACAGTGTGAGTGCCCCCTACTAAGGAAACAGAGGGGGTATCGCGAGGAGAGGGTGAGGGTTCACTCGTCATAAACCATATATTGAGGTATTGAGGGGTACCCATAGTAGTAGGATGGAGAGTCTCCACAGGGGGATGAGCAGGAGAGTTGGGTGGGTTACGGGGTAAATCCTCAGATACGTTATCTAAGAACCATGGAGGCATAGGGAGTGCCTCGGGCTCAGGAGAGATGATATGGAGATCTTCAAATGGTGAAGATATATCAATGATTGCCTCTACAGGTTGGTGAAGCAGGGCTAATTGACGTTGTCGATATTCAATGATCATCGGACATTGGTATGTAAAATGAGCCAACGAATTTCAAAGAGAGCAAGGGCATCTCATGTGTTCATTGACTGAAGTAGTGACATAGTGAATGTCAATGATAGGTGTTGTGGATGACGTAGCCGGACATGGGTTGTTCTTAAAGTCCCGGCTTATGATAGCTAATGCCTGCCGGAAACGAGGTAGTGCTGGACAATGATGGGTATAATGGCCATACTCAGAACAGATGGCACATGCAAATTTGGTCTTCAACCCTTTACTACTGGAAGGTTGTGTGGTAACAGTAGTAATGGATGGTGTGGGGGTTGGATTGGGGGGAATCAAATTCTGTAATTTTGGTAGCGATGGGCAGTTATTGGTTTGGTGACCCTCTTTGTCACACAAGGCACAAGGTGGTGAGATGCGCAGAGGAAGTGGAGCTGTGGGTTCCTTCTTCTGTCGCCTGCCCCCGGCTGTAGCAGGGGGGTTAGGGAGTATGGGGGTAGTGGGGGTAGTGAGTGTGATGACAGGAATCATCATGGGGAGTCATGCCTATGGGCGAGGGACCATCTCATGTGGATGTAAGTACCACACTGGGATTGCTAACACCATATTGGGTAGTGTGAGCATTGCGGTTACCTGGAAAGCTTCTATACCGGGTGGAGGGTAAATGAAGGGAGTTTGAGTGAGGGGTCGGGGAACTGTTTCCCAAATGGGATTAGGTCCTTGAGGGGGTGTGGATTCGTGGACTGTAGGGGTCGACGAGTGTGCAGGAGTCTCCTGTGGGAGTGGTGCTGCGACTGCTGAGACGTCAGGAATGACTGAAGCCTCCTGAGGAGGACGAGCATCCTCCTGTTGAGTTTCGTTAGATGAGATGACACATACTTGACCAGGGGGAAGGGGTGGTGGTACTCCATGGTATGTCCCTAACAAGGATGGATCTTTGAAAATCCCAGGACCCATCTCGACGAGTGGATATACGTCATTGTTGGTGTGAATGAGAGGAAGAATATTATCGAGACTGGCAGATGGATTTGGCTCGTAATGTGAGACTTGGTCAATGGTTACAATCTTTCCATTGTGGGGGAACATGATTGTCCAAAAGACGGATGATGCCACTGCCTTCATAGCATACATGTAGCTACGTCCAAGCAAGATATTGTAATCGAGCTGAGGGTCGATAACTTCGATGTCAATGAGGATAGTTTTGCCTCCGAGTTCTATGGGGACATTTTGGAAGAGCCCTTCAGGAGATGATGGTCGTCCGTCATAAGCTCGTAATGTGATGGCAGAAGGTATGATTTTTGGGGAACCAAGTTTCTACCATACTGTTTTGGACATGATGCATGTAGATGCCCCTTCATCGATGATACATCGATGGACGATGATGTTCCGTATTTTGACTAGTATTTGAATAGCAACTATGGCAGGAAGACGCAGTTCGCAGCTATCAAGGTCAAAAGTGATGAGTCGAGTATCGGTAGGGTCGACTGCCCCTAAGGAGGAAAGTAATGATTTTCGCTGTGTTGGACAAGTCTGGAGGACTTCCAGAACTAACATGGCAGCCGGGGATTGCGCTAAGTCATCTACCAAGTTGTAGTTATGAGCGGCCCTGGCCTGTGGGTTGTGGACATTCCTACGCAATGGTATGCGAGGGATACGTAATGATGGCTTGGTGGAAGGGCAAGGGATCACCAACGGAGGTCCCGTCAGTGTAGGGTTTGTTTCTACAGATGTAGGAGTAGACTCAGTTGTTGCAGGATACTGACGATTGCGTGTTTGCAGAAGGATTTCTTCCTCACTGGTGAGGAGAATTGTTCGCTCTGCTGGATTGTTGGGATTGTGGTATTGGCCCACCTGAGGTGGGGGATGCTTTAATGTTGGTTGTTTATCACACCTTGATGTGGGATAGGATTTTGTAGCATGGCGGGAGGGGGTTGTTGCGCATATTGTTGTTGTGCCTGCTGCGGGGCAGATTACGCAGGAGAAGGG
This sequence comes from Picea abies, assembly GCA_900067695.1. NCBI lineage: Eukaryota > Viridiplantae > Streptophyta > Pinopsida > Pinales > Pinaceae > Picea > Picea abies. Next base: position 12,934 of record CBVK0100314825.1, read on the forward strand.
GGAAGACTTCCAAAGTCCTTCAACCTTTTGAAATCAGTTATCTGTGGGCAATGGTGAGTGTAATGACCATATACGCCACAAAGAGAACAAGGGTGGATAGTTTTAACAGTGTTTCATCCTTGGTGTTTGTTTTTATTGCCCCCTTGGGGGTTTTGGTTCCCTTGGTTCTGATTTCCCCTAGTGGGTTGATGCTGTGCGGGTTGATTCCCGCCTTGACCAGGATTGTTGTTATTCCTATTCCTTCCTTTCCTCTTAGTGTTGTTTGATGGATGAGTTGGATTGGCTGTGTTCAACTGTTCAAAATTTTGATATTGTTGAGCAGCAGAGGGTTGAACAAAATTGACCCCCGTATGATGATGTGGGGGAGCCATGGGTTGTGGAGGACCCAGAAAGGGAAAGTAAGGGTTCTGTGGTGGTGCGGCTCCATAAGGTACATAGGAAGGCGTGGCACTTTCACTAGTACTGTAAGGGGATGTGGAGAGGGGACCATCGGTGTTTGGAGGAGGTTGATGTATGGAGGGTGCTGGTGGTGGGCCACTGGTGGGTGGAGGTATAGCAACAAGATATGGCTGTTGATAAGGGGGTGGGGAGTAATAAGAAGTGCCCCCATATGCTGGTGGGTACTGAGGTGTTCCATACATCGGTGGTGGCTGGGGTTGTGGACCATGGTGTGTGGTGCTACCTATTAGTCCATCTGCTGAGTGAGACATCCCAGGTTTGTCCTGGCCAAACGGCACAGGTTTTGGTAGATCAGGAAGTACAGTGTCCAAGTATCCTGACTGTGCATAAATGAGGTCATATTGTTGAGCCTTGCTGATGGCTTCCTCTTCAGATTGTGGGAAGGTAGAAGCTACATCCTTACCAAGGAGAGAGACAAGTGATCTAAGAAACCAGTCAAGACATTGCTACTTGGTGGTTTCTGCTTTACACAAACTACGTCGCCTACGCCACTCATGAATGTGGTCAGCAATGTGGGTGGCTGAGGTCTGTTTGAAGTTAGACAGTAGTTCTAGACCATTGTCATGGCGGATGGGTAATTGGAAGAAAGTTAAGAAGGCTTTGGCCAATGACTCAAAGGTCGTGTGGGACCCTGATTTTTCTTCCACATACCATTTGGATGATGGGCCAGTGAGTGTGCATTGAAATAATCGCAGTCTGACGGAATCCTCCATGATGCTATTGGAAGAACACCATTGATGAAAGGTCATGACATGATTGGCAGGGTCATCCCCTGCCTTTCCTTCAAACTTTGGTA
>CBVK0100314826.1:0-25316 GCA_900067695.1 Picea abies
AGCGCGACATTTAGATTTTCGGCCTAAGAAATGGGTCACGGGATGGATCCCATCCAAGAGGTGGGTGCCTCAAGGGGGGATGCACAGAACAACTAGACCTTGGCCTTCGACCCTTCATGGGAATCTCCCTGCCTTATGGTGATTGGAACACTGGACTTGGAGGATTTGAAAGTTCCCTATTTGTCAACTTCTATGTTTGAAATTGTGAGAACCAGATAACGGGGGGTTATTTGGATGCCTACCCCTGAAATCCTACCTAGACTAAAATTTTCTTTTGGCACCTCCTGTGGAGGACAACTTAGTGAGTTGTTTAGAAAAATTTTAGCTGAAATTGTTTTGTGAGGCTGGGGGTGAAAACCAACCTCGTTTGGTTAAAAGTGGGAGTGGATAGTCCAATCGAGAAAAGATGGGGTGTTTTCAGAATCCCTTTGGAGGAAACCTACTTAGACCACCATGTTTCGAGATGAGGCTATGTGAGTGCAAAAATGTCTTTTGTGTGTGAGTGAAAAATGTACCAAATTTTAGTTATTTAGATGTCACCTTGCAACATGTGGACATCGCTTGGTCCTTTACAAGAGTTTGATTACCTAAATAAGCTAAGTGTCATTGGTACAACCTTGCGGAATTTTAAAATCCCTAGGAAACTAGCATGTGGACATTGTGTTCCGTTACTATCCTTTATCTCCCTATGTGTGAGTTAATATAGAAAATCATGAAACTAGCCTAGATTGAACATGTGGGCATGTGTGGGCCCATTACAAACTTTTAAACTCTCCTAGTTTTTTTATCTAAGAAAGTAAAATTGAAACAACTATCCTACTTTTGTGACATGTGGGCATATATGGGCCCGTTACAAATTTAGGATATGTAAAAAATGAAACTAAGAGGGGTCTCAAAAGAGCCTTTGTCCTCTCCTAAAAGTTTTGAAATTTTTGTTTAAGGGAGATGAGATCGTTTTCACAAACCCTTTCTGGTTCTCAAGATCGCTCAATGGCGCAAGAGAAGAGCATACTCAAGATTGTTACTTGCAATTTCTGGTCCCAAAATGTGAGCTTAGATGTGATTAGAATTGATGTTAAACTTAGATTTGTAAACCAAAGCAAGCCATCCACGTGGCAAAAAGAAAAATAAGGGAAATTGATTTTTATCCACCTAAGTGCCTATGTTTGCTTGATTATCCCCTTTATAAGTTGAGGGGTCTAAGTGGTGCAGTGTTTAGAGCTTGCATATCATCATTCTTAACAAGGAAAAAAAATCTGTTTCCCCACACCCAAGAGCTTACAATGCAAATTTTAGCTCAAATGCGTGGCCTCCTGTGTGAACAGAGGCGCATATGGCGCCTGTGCGCTGCCAGAACTGAAAAACAAAGCGCATGCACGCCCGACGCACGCCTGTGGGGTGGAATACCCGTGCACCTGTGTCAAAAGTCCGAGAAGAAAAATCTGGATGGATTTCTCTCCAATTTCTGGTGAATTGACTGGTAAGCAGGTCGACAGAGGCCGGTTTGTGAACCTGCAAGTTAATAAAAGCCAAAGGAAAGCAAATAAAGCCCAAATGAGGGAGGAATTGATACCTTCTCCCCAGTGGAGTCACCAATCTGTTTGCACCCAATTCATCACTAGGTGAGCAAATTAAGAGTGCTTACATGCCCAGTTGGGCTCTGCTAGGCATGACAGCTGTGAGGTAAAAGGTTAGAAAGAAAAACAACAAAGTTATAAACAAAAATTAAACTAAAACAAATAAAAACTAAAAGCATATGAGAAAATGAAAAATAGAGACAAATGGACCAATATCACCAATGTATAAGCTGGTCTTGATGAAATCCAAAGGCACAAAGAAGAAAGGGGACTTGGGTCCCTTCTTTCTCCAATGGAAGGCTCTTGAGGCCCTCAAAGCTTGCTCTCCTTACAATGAAAAGATGAAAATGTGGGTGAAAGAACTCCAAGCTTATTCACTCAAGTGAGGGGTGAATAGCTCTATGAAATGTAGCTTACAATGTTTATTGGCAAAGAATGAGTCCTTAGCAATCTCAGCAGCATAACAATACAAAGAATTCCTTGAGAAAATGGTGGTCATTCATGGCTTTTTATAGCCAAGCATTGGGTTATTATGTGACCTTTTTTGAATGTGAAAAGGGGCTCTTTAGGGCACAATTAGGTCTTTGACTAGCCCACCATGAGGATTGAGCTCGAATTTGGTGTCAAATCGACTTGGGAGCTGATCCATTAGTGGTTGGGAGGCCGACCAATTTCAATAAATGCGTCATTTAGCAGGTGCACGGGTTTTTTTCCCAACAGCCGCACCTTGTGCACATATGCGCGCTTTGTACATTGTTGTTATGCGCATGCGCGCGCGCGCCCAGATGATGTAAAGAACCTTTCAAATTTTTGGTCATTTGTATAGTTTTTTGACCTTTTTGCAATGCTGAGGAATGAATCTTGTGCCATGAATGACTCTAGTCCCGTGTTGACGATGCAGAGTTCTTGTCGCCCTATGTGGACAAAATTTTAGTGATAACATATATATTTCCTCAGGAAGAAATCTGAAGTCTTTGACAGGTTTAAAAAGTTTAAGGCTCTTGTTGAGAATCAAACAGAGAAAAGAATTAAGGTTCTAAGGATAGATAATGGTGGATAGTTTTGCAGGAATTAATTTGAACAATTCTGTAAGAAGTGTGGTATAGTAAGGCAAAAGACTTCTCCATAGACACTTTAATAGAATGGAGTTGAAGAAAGGATGAACAAGATGCTAATGTAAAAACAAAGGTGCATGCTCAGTGGTGCTGGGATAGGGAAAGAATTTTGGGTAGAGGCAGTGGGTACTGCATGTTACCTGGTCAACATATCACCCTCATCAGTGTTGGATGACAAGACTCCACAAGAGGTATGGACTAGTAAGTAACCTTCTCTCACACATCTCAAGGTATTTGGCTATGATGCATATGTTCATGCTGTAAAGGAAAACAAGAGTAAGCTAGATAAGAAGGCCGAAAAGTGTATCTTTATTGGATACAAAGATGGTCTCAAAGGTTATAAGCTTTGGAACCCAGAAACTAAGAAGGTATTGTATAGTTGAGATGTGGTATTTAGAGAAATGAAGAATGTTTTTAAACAGGAAGTCCTACCAAGTAAGGAAGAACCAAAGAAAATAGAGTTTGATTTAAAATATGATGAGTCAGACTCTATAGAAGAACAAAAATCAAAAGAAGAAAATCCTCATACTCCAATATTGAGGAAATCGGTTCGAGAAAGAAGGCTACCGGAAAGGTATACTCCATCTAATTTCCATTCAAATTTTTCTTTGTCTATTAATGATGATGATCCTAGAACTGTCAAGGAGGTAGTGGATTTAGAGGATGCAAATCTCTAGAAAAGGGCCATGAATGAAGAAATGACATCTTTGGATAAGAATGAGGCTTGGGATCTAGTGGAGTTTCCAGCTGGAAGAAATCCCATTAGCAGCAAATGGGTATTTAAAAAGAAGTTGACTGCAGAAGGAAAAGTGGAGAAATACAAATCTTGGTTAATAGCAAAGGGTTAGTCCCAGGTTGAGGGAATTGATTTTGGTGAGATTTTTTCTCCTGTTGCCAAGTTACCTCCATAAGATTTTTGTTATCTATTGTTGCTGCATTTGATTTTGAAATAGAACAAATGGATGTGAGTTTAGCATTCCTACATGGGGATCTGAAAGAAGAAATCTATATGAAGCAACCAGAAGGTTATGCTATGAAGGGAAATAAGGGGTTGGTATGCAAGATGAAAAAGTCCTTGTATGGTTTAAAACAATCAGCAAGGATGTGGTATAAAAAATTTGATACTTATATGTTGGGACTTGGCTTTACAAGAAGCAAAGAGGATCACTATGTGTATTTTAATTTTTAAATTAATTGGTGATCATTTGATTTATTTGGTCTTCTATGTGGATGGCATGTTGTTGATAAGAAACAACAAGGAGATTATCCAAGATGTGAAAACTTAGTTGTCCTCTAAATTTGACATGAAGGATATCAGTGATTCAAATTTCATTTTAGGCATGGAAATTCAAAGAGATCGGAAAAGGAGGAAACTCTGGTTAAATCAGAGAAAATATGTCGAGACAATATTTTAGAGGTTTAATATGTAGGAATGTAAACCGGTCAAGGTTCCTATTCCTATTGGTGTAAATTTATCTACATATAAGTTTCCCAAGACACATGAAGAGGAGGAGGACATGTATCGTTTTCCATATGTGAGTGCAGTTGGAAGTTTCATGTATGCAATGGTATGTAATAGACTAGACATTGCACATACAGTGGTAGTTTTGAGCAGTTATATGTCAAAATCAGGGAATGAGCATTGAACAATAGTAAAAAGGGTTTTCAGGTATTTGCGTGGCACTACTAGCTATGGATTGTGCTATGAAGGAAGACTGGGATTGGACAGAGGTGAATATACATGGCTTTGTGGATACAGACTAGACTAGAGCTTTGGATCATAGGAGATCTACAAGTGGGTATGTGTTTAACTTGTTTGGAGGAGCAATGAGTTGGATGAGAAAAAGATAGGTTGTAGTGGCACTTTCAACTAAAAAAGTTGAATACATGGCATCCACTCATGCAAGTAAGGAAGCAATATGGTTACAAAGATTGTGTTCAGGTATTGGGTTGGTACAACAAGTTGTAAGGATAGATTGTGACAGTCAGAGTGTAATTTTTTTGGCGAAGAAACCAGCTCATCATTCAAAGACAAAGCATATTGATATTCAATATGACTTTGTGAGAGACATGGTTGAAGAAAATAAAGTATTTCTAATGAAGATGGACACTTTGAAAAATGTTGTAGATTCATTAACCATATCTGTGAGAACTGAGAAGTTCTCTTGGTGTAGAGGATCCATGGGTATTACTTCCCTGGATTGTTGACTATGTAACCCTATAACCCCCTGTATGCAAAGAAAAAAACAAGTGGGAGAATGTTGGGTATCTGTTATATTCTTTGCGCGAGTCCTCGGTAAACATGTCACATGCCTTGGGAAACATGTCACATATTTAGGTGGTTTTACAACACATGGTTTTTGCCGATGGTTTTCTATTTCCGGTTAAGGAATTAGGGTTTTGGATGTCACTGGCTCCTATATGTATATTTTATTGTAAACAATGTAACATACATGAATGAATATAGAATATGTTGGTTTTCCCGGTTTGGGTTTCCAGGGGAAAAATCTTTGTGTAATGTTTTCATTTGTCATTGTATATTTTTTGTTCTTTTATTGAATATCTGTTTGCAGTAGATATTGTATAAGGTTAAAATCTACACATCACATGTTGAACATGAGCCCTCACCTGAAAATGATCAAGCTTCCCTCATAGAAACTATATAAATCATCCCTAGGTAAACCTTGAAAATAAACCAGGGACTGACCAAACCACAAAAAGATCGACTAGTTAAAGTACTACAAAATCATAGTGATTCCTTCATCTAGGACTACTCTAACGTGAAGGGAATACATCCTGACTTATACACACACTAAATATACATTAAATAAGGATCTAGACCCATCTTCCATCCCCAAAACTGGATGAATCTAGCATTGAAGGACATAGTTAAGGATGTGCTACAAAAATTTATCACATCTAACTTTATGTACCCAATTTTTGATAGCCATTGAGTCTCCCCTCTCGTCATGGTACCAAAGAAAAATGGAAAATGGATAATTTGTATGGACTATTGAGAAATCAACAAAGAGAAACAAAAATACCATTTCCCACTACCATAAATACCATAACAAAGAGAAACAAAAATACCATGGACCAGGTACTTGATACATTAGCAAGGAATAAATACTTTTCTTTCCTTGATGGATTCAACTAGTATAACCAGATCCATATCTGCCTAAGGATCAAGACAAAACAATGTTTACATGTCGATGGGGGATATTTTACTATCGTGTTCTACCATTCGGGTTATGTAGTGGTTGATTTTCTTTCAATACTTACATATAACGAGAATGATCCATATGTAGAAGATTTGTTTCTTGATGAGCACATATTTGTGGTTTCTACTAACTCTCCTTGGCTCACAAATATCACTAATTACTTGGATTCATGTAGAATTCCACATCATTTATGTCCAAAGTAGCGATAAAAGGTCATCAAACAAATTTGGATATTCTCTTGGATTGATCATTATCTCTTAAACGCGAGATTAGATCTCATCATCAGGAGATGTGTGTGAGAAGATGATATATATGAGATCTTGAAACATTTCCATGATGGTCCATGTGGGGGCCACTTTGTAGACAAAAGGACTAGGTACAAGGTACTTCATCAAGGGTACTATTGGCCCACTATATTCAAAGACACCAAGGAATATGTAAAAATGTGTGATAGCTTCCAGTGCATGGGAAGACTAGTGCAATCAGAAGAGATGTTATTACAACCACAATTGGAATTGGAAACCTTTGATAAATGGGCCTTGGATTTTGTAGGGTTGATCAATACTCCTTCTCATCATAACTCCTACTTCCTAGTATTTACAAATTGTGTCACAAAATGGATGGAATCCAAGGCACTCCTAGTTGTGACAGAACACGCAGTAGTCGTATTTCTTCATGAATAAATATTCACCAAATTTGGGATATCTCATAATATAGTTATCGATGGAGGAACTCAATTCAATTCAAGACTTTTTAGAGACTTGATGGAAAAATACAATATCAAACACATGGTTACCACACCATATCACTCGTAGGAAAATGGACAGGTAGAAGGGACAAACAAAAACCATGAGGTCGTCATCACCAAGCCTATTAGACTACACCTCAAGGATTGGGTTGAGAGACTACTTGAAGCTCTATGGGACTACCAGAAAACATGGAGGACTACCACCAAATACACCCTATTTGAATTGGTGTATGGAAAAAGAGTATTTTTGCTGATTTAAATAGATATCCAAACACTTATAACAATTGTACAACTTGGAATGGACTTTACTGAAGCTCATAAATAGAGACTCATATCAAAAAACTAGATGAACTTTACCAGGTTGCCTTGCACCACACAACAATAATAAAACATGAGATATCTCAGTGGCATGACAAGTTCATTAATAAAAATAAATTCAAAGTTGGAGTTTGGGATTTTTTATTTGACTCTAGGTTCAAATATTTCAGAGGGAAGTTCTGCACTCGATGGCTCAGGCCTTATGATATTGTTAATGTCTATTAAAATGGAGCCATACAAATTTACACCATTGATTATGAGAGAACACCTCTGATTTAAAATGGACACAATCTTCGATTATATCATAAACCTGTATCCAAGGAAGTCTTTCTGAATTAGATCATTAATGGATGGCCCAACAATGATTTGGAGATTGTTAACAAGGAGGAAACCCATGTTGAATGATTCATTCCTTTTAATAATAATAATAATAATAATAATACACCCATGTATGAGAACCCTTAGGGGCATGCCTGGGGGGCATGTTTTGTGAAAATAAACTTACATTGTCACATGACATGTTAAAAAAAAAGGCAAAGAAAACAAGGGCACTTCACAGTTTTGTGATGGCTATGTCAGGATTCTTCTGATCAAGTTTTTTAAAGTCTTGTTTGTTGTAATAAAATATTTTTTCAGGAAATGCACAAGAGAAGAATGTTGTTGTTGTAATTCCTATCACTACAACTCTGGGTGTTGCAACTATGTCATTGTTTCAACTCCTATTTTCTACAACACCTATTGTTGTGACTCCTATTGTTGTGACTCTTTCCACTGCAACTCTTGTTGTTGAAAATCTTGTTGTCATTACCCTTGTTATTATGACTCCTACCACTGAAAATATGCATATCAATTTCATAACTTCACTAGTAAAGCACCAAAACAAATTTGACGACTCTTGTTGAGATATCATGCCAAGTCATAATCCTGACCCACACATAGTTGCTACTCTGGAGCATTGCTGCAATTCTATCGCTACTACAACTCTACCCACTATTGCAACTTTGGAACATCACTACATCTTTGCCCACTATTGTTGCAAATCCACACATAGTTGTTTCCACTCCACACCTCGCTTCAACTCCACACCCCCTTATTGCAACTCAGGATGTGAATACCACTCAGAAGCACTGCTCGTGCCACTCTGACAGTTGTTCCACTCTTGATCATTGACATGATAGCTCGACAAAGGCATGTGAAATCATGACAAGGCATAATGAGTCAAAAGGTACAACTCTTTAATTGTGTAATGAGTAAGAAATGAATTGGAATAATTGTGACCTAATCACATCACTAAAGCACCACCACACACTCATAATTACCTAAACCGAAGCACAATTACCCCTTCCCACTGTCATCCATATTCATACTTCAAACTTTCCACCCCATGAACCATTCATACTGAGTTGAAGATATAGTCATTTGAGTTATAAGCAGAGAAAATGGGAGGCTCATTGAATCGCATAGAGCCCATAGAGACCCAATTGTTGTAGGAATATGAGAACATTGGGGAAACTTTCCAGTGGGGAGGTTGGTTGGAATACCTAAATAGGTTACAAGGGTATGAAAATAATGTGGCACTAAAATTCTACATCAAGTTCATGGAAATAAGGAAAAAGGTAGTAGGGGTAGTCTTGCAGGTAACCGAGGACATAATCACAAAAGTGACTAGGCTTCCCCATATGGGAAAATGATGGTATTGCCATTAGAGGCCAAAGCCTGAAATTGTTGAGGAGTTCCTTGAACTAGGGGAAGCCTTGGTCAAGAAAGGCATGGGATTTGACAAGACTTCATTTTGGATCCCATGGAAAGATGTTTCCATTGCCATCTAGTGAGACATCACTTGTGAGGACCATTATGGGGCCATATACCTATAACACATTTGTTTATTGGACCACCTCTGGCATGAAAATATAGTCAACATGTTATATTTCCTTTGGAGGACATTGTTAAACATATCCAAGTAGGCATAGAAAGTCTTCCTCCCTCAAGAATCCCTCTCACACCATGGGTTAATCAAACTTCTGGTCGAACACACACTACAAAGAGAGGGTAGGACATGGAACAAGGTGGTAAGAGCACCATCTGGCACCATAACACCACTTAGAAGAGAAGCAGTCGCTACAACTCCTCCATGAGATAGAGACGTCACAAATCCAAAATATGAAGGTGTTACAACTCCAGAAGCTAAGGTCGTTGCAACTCTACAATTTGTAGCTTTTGCATCTCTAGATGTTGTAACAACTACAATTCTAGAGGATGAAAAAGTTGCAACTCATGGAACTATAGTCACTGAACAAGAAACCCTCAAGGGTTATGTTGATATTCCTCAACAGGAAGAAGTAATAGTTGACAGTCAAGGTCGTGTAATTAACACTTGGGCCGACCCTGGCTCGATCAACAATGATTTTTTAGTTTGCCCATATCTGCAGGTTCCTTAGTCCCATTATTTTCCCACCCATAGAGGGAAGGAATGAGCTGATTCGATGATATACTCTAGGGCCATGACAACGACATAGAGGTCATAGGTGTAATGTCCCCAAGGTCGAGCCCTGTTGTAAATCATACTTGTGAAATTAATTGTAAATATGTTTTATAGGCTAGTGAGCCAAGTATATATAAGATGGTGGGCTTATGTGATTGTTAGGCCAGAGAGCCTAAGGGTTGTAGGCCAAGGGCCTGATTTTGTACATGTATGTATGCAGCACATTAATAAAATATAAACACCACCACGTGTAGGCTGACACGATGAATGAGTGATGGGGGACTAAGCATCCACACAGAGGGCAAGGGATTAGAGGCTAGAAGGTGGGAAAAGGGGCTAAGTGTTAAGCCTGGGGGGGGGGGCTTAAGCCTTGGGAATAATAATTTAATATTATTCCAAAAGACATGTGAATAATATGTCCTAAGTTCTTTTGGAAGGAAAAGCAACTTCCAAATGGAAGGAACGCATGCTGAAGGAATGCATGGAGTTCCAAGGGTGATAAGTGCCAACCTTGGTGCATGCGAATAAAATGGCCAAGATGAGCTATGAGAGGGGTTCCTCCTCCATTCGATCCCCAACTGCCTGAGGTGAACTGGTCTGACCTCAACAGAGAAACCCTCATGCATCTTCTGAACCAAAAGGCATGTATCTGTGTTCATTCTGGGATAACCAGTACATCCTTTGTTTGAATAGTTCAAACCCGTGTTGACCCCTATGTGGATTGTTTTTCATGCGTCCCTGAGAACCAGAGCATGAGTCTATCCTGTGTTGCTATATTGAGAAATAAGAAGTGACCTGCCATTGTTGAACTTGTTGGAAAGCCCGTGTCTATTTTCCCCGTTAGTTGTTGTGGCCATGTAGTGATGGACTGCGTGGGGCTTGTTGGCCAGTTGTACAACACTCTCTCTAGGTGAGAGAGGTGATTGAGGTTGTCAGAATAGGTTGTTGGCCTGTGAACGATTCTCTCTAGGTGAGAGAGTGCACAGAGGAAGGAGAGAACTCCTATAAGGAACCCTATAGCTACCACAGAGCTCAAAGACTTCTAGTCCGGTCTGTTGTTGTAACCCAAGGCAAGGGAGGTTAGCAGCCCAAGGACTGTCTAGGTGACAGAGAAGGTGTATACTCCCAGGGTGGAACAGGCATGTGGGGAAGGAGAGTCTATGGGTAATGAGCATGAGTGGTTCCTGGGAGAGAATTCCTTCCTTGTGACTGTGTGTTTTCCTTGTAACCTCAGCCTAGCCTAGGATTCCTTACCTTGGGATGAAGCTTAGTCCTAGCTCATGGGTGACCCACTGCTGAGCAGATGAGAAGAGTGGTCTAAGGCTAGGAGGTTCGTCAAAGGCCTGCACTTGTTTGGTGGAACTACTATTGTTTCCAAGATAAGTACCAGATGATGTTTTAATTTATGTTTCTGCATATCTATGTATTTATAATTATCATGTATTCTATTGCGCATATGAATTAATGCTAATTCCATGTGTAAAATTATGATAGAAGTAACATTTAGACTTACTCTGAGCTCTAAATGTGTTTCATTTCTTAAATGCATGTGGATTATATAATGCCTGTATGAGTTATGTACAAAGTGGTGTTACAACTTGGTATTAAACCGAGTAAGCCTTGGCACCGAAAAGGGGTGTTACAATATGGTATCAGAGCCAAGTTTTTGACACTGAGCCTAGATGGGTCAGTTGAGTGGTCTTTGGACTGAGGGCATGAGGATAAATTGTGTCTGGAGGACCAATTTCGGACCCTAGAATGATCCGGAGTGTCAAGGAGTTACTTGACCATGCCTACAAGCTTAGGAGGTATAGCGGTGTTGTGAAACCGCAGCCGGTGTGGTCTATGGCCACAGGGAGAGAGGAATCCACACCAGAAGTGTTTGAGCCTTAGGATCTGTTCAGGAGGGAAGGTGAACCCTCGTGACCATCGGATTTAGAAAGTGTGTGCAGGATTTAAAAACCCTTTGGATTTGCACAAAAGCATGGGAATCGCGATACGCGAACTCCCGAAAACTCAAGAGATCTACGTTGTAGATCTGGGAGGAAGGCTCGACCATTAGATCTGGCGAAGTCATGCTCGAGCTAGTTGCAAAAACCTTTTGGATTTCGAAAAGTTGGGAGATGGGAAGTCAGGGAGGGGAACACCTCCAAAACCCAAAACCCGAAATCCTAAAATGATCTACATCGTAGATTGTAGGAATGGAGTTGACCATCGGATCAAGTTGACGAGTAAATCGTAATTTCAGGATTTTGGTAAATAGAAGTTTGAGATATGGGATATACAGACTCTCGATGCTTGAAACCCCGAAACGTTGAAAATATCTACACAATAGATCTGATAGGGGACCTAACCGTGGGATTTTTTCTTGGAATGGATGTGGGTGCATGGATGTGTACCACATGCCAAAGAATTGAAAAGACAGGCGAGAGCGGTGGGACCCAAAGACATCACCGATGGAGATGTATATCCTCCAGAATGTGCCACGTGCCACTGCGATTAAGGGTGACAGCGGTGTTGTGGGCCCATAGAATAAAGTAAATCAGAATTTCAGATTTCGGGGATTGTAGTGACAAGGAGTTAGGAGTCACTGCATAGTGAACTCCCGGGTACCGAAAACCCAAAGTCCTAAAGTCCGAAATCCATCAGAGACTGAAGAACCATAACAGGTTTTAAGGGTGACAACTATGCTATGGGCTCGGAGAGCAGGGAAACCAAAATTTCAGATTTTGGGGATTGTAGCGACAAGAAGTTAGGAGTCACTTCATAGTGAACTCCTGGGTACCGAAAACCCGAAGTCCCAAAGTCCAGAAATTTGCAGAGCTGAATAGAGCTCAGAAAACTTTGTGAAGTCAAAACGTATTTCTTGTTCATGTTGGCTTATGAATGTTGTAAGTTTTCTTGAAGGTTTAAGGGCCTGGAAAACTTCGGATTGATTTCACATTGTGTGTGTAGAGTTCAATGAGTGTCAGGACAACTAAGGAAGAAAGAGAAGGAAAGAATGTCAACTTGGGAGTCGAAAGAGCAAACTCTAATGGGCACATAAAAGAGATAGATAAAGAAGAACGTATGATGAAACTCATTGAAAAATTGTAGAAAGATGCCCTGGCTCACCGAGCTGATAGCCGAAAGCTCTTGAAAATTAGGGATCGACAGGGTGAATTCAACTTAAAAATGTTGAAGATCCTGGAAAGAATAGAAAATAAATTGGAAAAAGAGAGTGACACAAGTAGATCAAGAAGTGTCAAAACCCCTGAGAGGAGAAGAATATCGAGGAGTGGTAGCAGACATTACCGTCTCTCCCTGAAGCATTTTGGCAGGGAAACACACAGTAGTTCAAGCCCGTCCCTTACTAGAAAACATCGAAAATCTGGAAAGGATGAATTGAAGGGGGGGATGAACAAGATCAAGCCTTGAACGTTTGATGGAGAACATAAGAAGGAGGAAGATGATGAGACTTGGTTTCTTGGCATGAATAAATATTTCCAACTGCAGAACTACTCCTCTCATGCAGAAGGAAGAATTGCGATGTACCAGCTAAAAGGAAAAGCGTGGTGGGATCAGTTTGTGCAAGTGTAGAACATCAAAGAGAAAGATATCACTTGGAAGGAGTTTAAGAGGTATTTCAAGAAGAAATACTTGAGAAAAAGATATTATGATAGAAAGATGAAGGAGTTCTTCGAACTCAAGCTAGGCAGCATGACCATTGATGAGTACGAATGAAGTTTCTTGGAACTGATGAAGTATGTTCCATTCATCAAAGATGAGATTGTCAAGATTTAGAGGTATCTGAGTGGACTACCACCATCCATCGATGATAAGATTTAGTATGATGATCCTAAGACTATGGAAGAAACAATAAGAAGGGAGAAATGCTTGTATGAACAACAAAGAGAAAGGTCTATCCTTCGGAAGGCTTGGGATGACCAGAAGAGGTTTAAACAGGAACAGAGGCAGAAGAGAAACAAGCCTCCATTTTTCAAGAACAGTCCTTGGGGACAGTCATCTTTTAGAGAGCCCTGGAAAGTTGAAGGGAGTGAGTAAATGCCAAGACTTCCACCTATGGAGTGTTGGGGCTGTAAAGGGAACCATAGGTATAGATACTGCCCCCACAGAAAAGATAAAGAGAGAACTGTCCATACTATTCAGCAAGATGAAACAGTGAGGATATGGGCAGCAAAATGCCAAGGATCTACACAACCCTGGACAACAAGCAAGAAGAATTTCAATCTCACATGATTGAAGTGGAAGGTATGATTAACAACAGACCACTCATTATTTTAATTGATTCAGGGGCTAGCCATAGTTATGTAGATCCTAGGGTGGTGGAAAGTTTGCGTTTAATAAGAAGCAAACATGAAAAGTCTTGGTTAGTATAGTTAAAGTCTTGGTTAGTGTAGTTAGCCACAGGAACCAAAAGGAAGGTCATTGAATTGGTCAAGTTCTATTCAGTGGACATGAAAGGATTGAGCACTAAGGCTGAATTGAATATTCTGCCTTTAGGCTCTTACGACTGCTTAATTGGGATGGACTGGTTGGACCAACACCATGCCCTTTTGGACTGTCGTAACAAGAGGTTTACATGCCGGGATGAAGAGGGAAATCAGGTAACAGTCCAAGGAATTCCTAGAGATGTGGCTATTAGAGAAATCTCAGCCATGTAGTTGAAGAAGTGTTACAAGAAAGGCTGTCAATTATTTATAGCCCATGTGGGAGAAGCATCTATAGATGCAGTCTCGAAGATGGAAGACCATGAGGTACTCAAAGAGTTCAAGGACGTATTTCAGGAGGTACCTGGACTATCTCTGAAGAGGGACATCGATTTTTCTATAAATTTGATACCAGGAGCAGCTCCAGTTTCGAAGGCTCCTTATAGAATGAGTACGCCAGAGTTGAAAGAGTTGCAATTGCAGCTTGAAGAGATTTTGAAGAAGGGGTAAATTCACCCAAGCGTGTCACCTTGGGGTGCCCTGGTCCTATTTGTGAAGAAGAAATATGGTACGTTGAGGCTATGCATTGATTTCCAACAGTTGAATAAGGTAACTATCAAGAACAAGTATCCTCTACCAAGGATCGATGATCTTTTTGATCAATTGAAGGACGTGAAAATATTTTCAAAAATAGATCTTAGATCTGGATATCACCAAGTGAGAATAAAGGATGAGGACATCAGCAAGACCACCTTTAGAACAAGGTATGGTCATTATGAATTCACAGTGGTGCCATTTGGACTGACAAATGCACCTGTTGTTTTCATGTGCTTAATGAATGGTGTATTCAGGGACTATTTAGACAAGTTTGTCATAGTCTTCCCGGATGACAGCTTGGTGTATTCCAAGTTGGAGGAAGAGCATGAACGACACTTGAGAATGGTTCTGCAAGTGTTGAGACAACACTAGTTGTATGCCAAGCTGAGTAAATGCTCATTTTATCAAAGGCAGATCCATTACTTGGGACATATTATTTCAAAAGAAGGGATTGTTGTGGATCCTGAAAAGGTTGAGGCCATATGAGAATGGTTAGTGCCAAGGAATGTGGTAGAAGTTAGATATTTTATGGGTCTAGAAGGCTATTACAGAAGGTTTATAGCAGGGTTCTCAAAGTTATCTCACCCTGTTACTTCCTTGCCAAGGAAGGAGAGGAAGTTTCAGTGGACTAAAGAGTGTGAGAACAGTTTCTAGCGATTGAAGCAGCTATTAACCAACACTCCAATCCTGAGGATTGCAAATCCAAATATGGATTTCGTGGTGTGCACAAATGCATGTAAGGAGGGGTTGGGAGGAGTTCTCATCCAAGAGGGATTTGTAGTCTATTATGAGTCGAGGAAGCTGAAAGAGCATGAAAGAAATTATGCCACTCATGACTTGGAGCTGGCAGCAATCGTCCACGCCCTGAGGAAATGGAGACATTACCTCATGGGAATGAGATTCGAATTGAAAATAGACCACAACGGTCTGAAGTGTTTATTTAATCAACTGACTTTAAATTCCAAGCAAACCAGATGGCTGGAGTTTCTGTGCAAATATGACTTTGATATCAAGCATATCAAGGGTAAGGAAAATAAGGTGGTTGATGCACTGAGCAGAAAAGTGTATGACTTACATGCTACATCCATTAACATGTACATGAATGATATCATGGATAGAGTTCTGGAAGCTGCAAATGTTGATTTGTAGTTCAGAGATTTGGTAGCAAAGCTACAACAGCGTGAGAGACCACAGACCAAGGAAAGTTACACCTTGGAAGTTGATGGCTCACTTCTATATAAAAATAGAGTGTACATACCCAATGTCCAAGAATTGAAGCTGGCAATTCTAAAAGAAATGCATAGCGTGACGTATGCCGAACATCTTGGTTATCATAAGACTGTAGCAGCAATCAAAAGCCATTATTTTTGGCCGGGTATGAAGAAAGAAATCACTGAATACATTGCCAAATGTATGGAGTGCCAGAAAGTTAAGGCTGAGCATAGGCAGCCAACAAGGTTGTTGCAGCCTTTACCCATTCTAGAGTGGAAATGGGAAGTGGTGACAATGGATTTTATTATGGGATTACCCAGAACAAGCAAGCAACATGATTCAATCATGGTGGTGGTGGACAAGCTTACAAAATATGCCCATTTTATTCCACTGAAAACCACTCACAAGGCAGAAGATGTTGCTGATATCTTCTTAAAAGAAGTGGCACGCTTGCATGGAATTCCTAAGACGATTGTGTCTGATAGGGACCCGAAATTCACCTTGAATTTTTGGAAAGGGTTGTTCAAAGGATTCATAATGAATCTGAACTTTAGTACAATGTATCATCCTGAGTCTGATGGACAGACAAAGAGGGTGAACAGAGTAATAGAAAACATGCTAAGAATGTATGTGATGGATAAACCATCAAGATGGGAAGACTACCTGTATTTGGTAGAATTTGCCTACAATAATGGGTATCGCGCATCGTTGAAGATGAGCTCATTTGAAGCACTTTATGGAAGAAAGTGCAACACTCCAGTGAGCTGGGATAATCCAGCTGACAGAGAAGTAGTTGGGCCTGAGCTTCTCAAAGAGATGGAAGACCAAATGATAAGAATTAAACAGAATCTAAAAGTTTCCCAGGACAGGCAGAAAAGTTACGCTGATAGTAATAGAACCCACAGAGAATTCAAAGTGGGTGACCACGTCTTTCTGAAAGTGAAAACTAACAGGAGTTCCTTAAAGTTGGGAAGTTGTGCCAAGTTGGCAGCAAGATTTTGTGGGCTGTTTGAAATCCTGGAAAGGATTGGGCCAGTTGCATACATGTTTACATTACCTGCATCTATGAATGTACATAATGTGTTTCATGTTTCACTGCTTAAGAAATATATACCTAATGCTAATCATGTTATCAATTGGAATGTGATTCAGGTGGAACCAGAAGGTGTCCTGCAAGTGCATCTTGTGTGCATATTGGACAGGAAAAACAAACAGCTCCGGAATCGAGCCATAGATCTTGTAAAGGTCCAGTGGACCTGGTATGGTCTTGAGGATGCAACATGGGAGAATGAAGATACTATGCGGGCAGAGTACCCGCATCTTTTTGAAAATTTTGAAAAGCTTGCGGATGCAGTGTAAAGTTGCACTATGGACAGTGCAGAAATAAGGGGAAGGGGATTGTAATGTCCCCAAGGCCAAGCCCTATTGTAAATCATACTTGTGAAATGAATTGTAAATATGTTTTATAGGCTGGTGAGCCAAGTATATATAATTTGGTGGGCTTATGAGATTGTTAGGCAAGAGAGCCTAAGGGTTGTAGGCCAAGGGCCTGATTTTGTACCTGTATGTATGCAACACATTAATAAAATATAAACATTGTTGCGTGCATGCTGACACAATGAATGAGTGATGGGGGACTAAGCATCCATAGAGAGGGCAAGGGATTAGGGGCTGGAAGGTGGGAAAAGGGGCTAAGTGTTAAGCCTAGGGAGGGGCTTAAGCCTTGGGAATAATAATTTAATATTATTCCAAAAGACATGTGAATAATATGTCTTATCCTAAGTTCTTTTGGAAGGACCTAAGTTCTTTTGGAAGGACAAGCAACTTCCAAATGGAAGGAACACATGATGAAGGAACACATGCAGTTCCAAGGGTGACAAGTGTCAACCTTGGTGCATGCGAATAAAATGGCCAAGATGAGTCGTGAGAGGGGTTCCTCCTCCATTCGACCCCCAACTGCTTGAGGTGATCTGGTTTGACCTCTGTAGAGAAACCCTCATGCATCTTCTGAACCAAAAGGCTTGTATTTGTGTTCATTTTGGGATAACCGATACATCCTCTGTCTGAACAGTTCGAAAACATGTTGACCCCTGCATGGATTGTTTGTTACGTGTCCCTGAGAACTAGAGCATGAGTCTATCCTGTGTTGCTAGATTGAGAAATAAGAAGTGACCTGCTATTGTTGAACCTGCTGGAAAGCTCGTGTTTGTTTTCCCCATTGGTTGTTGTGGCCATGCGGTGCTGGACTATGTGAGGCTTGTTGGCCAGTTGTACAACACTCTCTCTAGGTGAGAGAGGTGATTGAGGTTGGAAGAACAATTTGTTGGCCTATGAGTGATTCTCTCCAGGTGAGAGAGTGCACAGAGGAAGGAGAGAACTCCTGGAAGGAACCTTGTAGCTGCCATAGAGCTTGGAGACTTCCGGTCCAGTCTGTTGCTGTAACCCAAGACAAGGGAGGTTAGAAGCCGAAGGACTGTCTAGGTGACAGAGAAGGTGTATACTCCTAGGGTGGAACAGGCAAGTGGGGAAGGAGAGTCTGTGGGTAGTGAGAATGAGTGGTTCCTGGGAGAGATTTCCTTCCTTGTGACTGTGTGTTTTCCCTGTAACCTCAGCCTAGCCTAGGATTCCTTGCCTTGGGATGGAGCTTAGTCTCAACTCAGGGGTGACCCACTACTGAGTTGATGAGCAGAGTGGTCTAAGGCTGGGAGGTTCATGGAAGGCCTGCACTTGGTTGGTGGAACTATTATTGTTTCCAAGATAAGTACTAGATGATGTTTTAATTTATGTTTATGCATGTCTGTGTATTTATAATTATCATGTATTTTTTTGTGCATATGAATTAATGCTAATGTCATGTGTAAAATTATGATAGTAGTAACATTTAGACTTACTCTGAGCTCTAAATGTGTTTCATTTCTTAAATGCATGTGGATTATATAATTCATGTATGAGTTATGTACAAAGTGGTGTTACAACTTGGTATTAAACTGAGTAAGCCTTGGCACTGAAAAGTGGTGTTACAATAGGGAGAAAACATACAACCAAAATAATATTGAGGACAAGAAAGAGGACAACATATCTGATAACTAGAAAGAAGAAAAGGGAAATAAATAGTGCCACCACATGGAAAATGAAAACCCATGCTATTACAAAATAACCAATAGGGGATGAACAAGTTGAAGAAATAATCGAGGCATTGAACACGATGGGAGGTGGACAAGATTTTTTTGGGCCTGGACATGATCAATAAATAGGTGAAAACAACCTTGATGTTACACAAGAACTAGCAAGGAACCTAGGAGATGGCCTTTTTATAATTCTATAGGCCTACATGGATGATGAAGATGCTGAAAATTCAAAAGAAAACGAGGCCATTGTTGCACCAGAGCCAACCAAAATCATGCTAGCTAAATGAGTAAGTACCCCTTTTCTCATTCCCTTGTATTCAACACTTTTAAGAAAGCAGTGGGTGCTTCAGAAAAAGAATAGGAGGCTTCAGGCCTCTTTGAATTTGTTAAAGGATGAGCTTAGGAAGGAGAGATAGTTATATGGGATGGACTAGCTTGGACAAGTAGAAAAATTCATTGTTGCAGAACTAGAAAATGTGAATCACTTTGTTGCACCAATAGTGGGCATTCACACTATCACTTCACAAGCCATCCAACTAATTGAAATAGTAGAGTACATCCACCATGTTGCAACGACAAAGGACACCCACCCTGCTACAACAATAGAGGGAACTCTCCCTATTGAAACAGTAGAAAAAAACCATCCTGTTGTCATAGAGGATAGCCTTCCCACTGAACCAACAAAAGAGACTATCCATTTTGAACTAGAAAAAGCCAACCACCTTGCTGAGCTAGAAAAGGACAACCATCCCACTCCCACATAATCCAATTTCCTTGTTGTTACACAAGAACCAACAATGTTCCATTTCCCTGCTGTCACACAAGAACCAAAAGAGGCCAATCACTCTACTGATACACCAAAACCAATAGAGGAAGAATAGGAGAGAGAAACAATGAAAGCACAAGAAAAATACCATGGTGTTACACAAGAAACAACATGGGAAATTGTAGTAGAAGGCCTTGTTGCAATCTATGGGACTACTAAGAAGAAAAGGACCCTACTATTATAGAAGAACCAACAGTGCCAACTTTAGGTGAAGGCCTTGTTGCAATTTTGGAAGGCTATCAAGATGAGGAAGAAGTTGCTACTCTTGAGGAAGGGCACATAGATGATGACATCATCCACCTCCAAGGGAGTCTCACCCTCTCATACTTGAAGTGAATTTTCGGTTGCATGAGGAAATGCAATGATTTCAGGTGGGGGGAGATGATGGGGGCTCTAATTGA
This sequence comes from Picea abies, assembly GCA_900067695.1. Lineage (NCBI taxonomy): Eukaryota > Viridiplantae > Streptophyta > Pinopsida > Pinales > Pinaceae > Picea > Picea abies. Next base: position 20,056 of record CBVK0100314826.1, read on the forward strand.
AATCTATTTAGAACCCATCCAATATTTTTTTCACACCTTTTCCCCATTTCCAATTCCATATTAGTGAGATCGGAAGACCTTGTTGCAATTTTGGAAGGCTATCAAGATGAGGAAGAAGTTGCTACTCTTGAGGAAGGGCACATAGATGATGACATCATCCACCTCCAAGGGAGTCTCACCCTCTCATACTTGAAGTGAATTTTCGGTTGCATGAGGAAATGCAATGATTTCAGGTGGGGGGAGATGATGGGGGCTCTAATTGAAATCTATTTAGAACCCATCCAATATTTTTTTCACACCTTTTCCCCATTTCCAATTCCATATTAATATACTTTCCATACACAACGATACATTTTTGGTCAAGGTATAATCACTCACTCAATATGCTATTTCAATACTTATTCATATGCATTTTTCAGGATATTATTACCTTTCACGCTAACAATTATTTATAGGAACAAATTTGCATAGGTACCTTCCCAACATGAGAGATGCAATTAATGTTCAAGTGAATTTTTTGCATCTTTGTTCTTTGATGCAAACCCCAGTGTTGTATCTCTGGTCATTGTTGGAACTACCGTTGCTACAAGTCCCAGTGTTGCAACTATCACTGCAAATCATTGTTGCAACTCCACAGCAACTCATCAGTCAACTACACAGTTGTCACCAGGGATCAACCAATCAGCCGAAAACCACTCAGGAACATGACAAGGGAAATTGGGTTCCAATATGGAATGGACAACTCAGCCACCACCTGTCGTGCTCAATTTTAGTCAGCGCACACCCGATTTTTCCCTCTTTTGGAAAAACATGATGTAACAAGATGATAACCCAATTCTCTTGGATGTCCATCTAATTTCTTATATCATTTAGTAATAAGTCATTTTGTGTAAATACACTCATTCTCTCTAAGCTGTAGGACAGAGAAAAAGCCAACAGAGAGTTATAAAAATGGTTGTATTGATCCATGCATTTTCGTTTATTAAAAGTTATTTTTTGATCATATTCAATTGATGGTGTGTTAATCATTTATCACCTATTGTATTATTATACCAATACCTCATCTAAGGAGGTAGGGTCCCCTCCTTAGCTTGATACTATTTGTATATTGTATTGGTAGAGGTAGTTCTAGGTTCATTTTTATCTTTTTATTTATTTCTAGCAATTCCTTCATTAACTTCTTGTTGTAACTCTAGTGTTATTTATTATTGTAGTTATGCATTAGTGTAACTTAGTGCCAACGTTGCATCATATTGTTTCTTAATTAATGATTAATAGTTGTAGCATTATGTATTTAGTTATTTCCCGCAATTCCTATATAAAAACATCGTGTTGCAACTCTATTGTTTTCTCATTGCTACAACTTTGTTACTTCCACTCTATGCAGATATTTTAGAATCACTCCTTTTCAGTTGTTAAAGTGTAGTTGTAGCATCTTTCATTCATTTGCATGTATTTCCAGCAATTCCTCTATTTAAATGTGTTGTAGGAATTTCTCTTGTTGCAATTATGGTTGTTGCAATTTGTTTTGTTGTAACTCATGTTGTTGCGACTATTGTTGTTGCAACTTTGGCTACTACAACTCCTGTTGTTGCAACACTCGCTAATGAAACTCTGCATCTATATTTCTAATTAACAATTGTGTGGTTTGCAAATTGAGATAGTTTATTTTCCTTGTTTTCAAGCATAGTGTGGTTTTAATATTATAGCATGAGGTACATGAGCCAAAACCTAACTATCGAAATAATCAAGATCACCTTAGTACTTAGAAAAGTCATATTTACTTTTCTTCAAGTGTGATTTACTTTTCTGCAAGAGTGATTTACTTTCCTACAAGAGTGATTTACTTTTCTATACAAGTGATTTACTTTCTCTCAAGAGTGATTTACTTTTCTACACAAGTGATTTACTTTAGTGATTTACTTCTCTGTTGCATCGTTTCACACTTGCGCGTGTCCTTCCTAACGTTGGGGGGTTTAGACCCAAGGTTCATCCAGAGTTTACCAACAAAAAATCCTAAGCATTGGCATATTAATCGTAGGCCAAGGGTAAAGAAGGTCTCAACTGAGATGCAATGAGGATCACCTAGACCATATGGTCTTTTGTCGGGGATGAAGGAATAAAAAAATATAAATCCATCTGGGTTGACATTCATGCATTCCATAGCTGACAACTTAATGTTACTAATAAGTAATAAAATACACACACATATCCAAATACCACATAAGACACACCAGGTAGATTAGAATAATTGCATCTTTATTATCATTTTCATTCCATCACAACACATGTGTACATTAATCAAATCATATAAAACAACAAAAAAGTCTGTCTCTTTGTATAATCTTCCATATATAAAATATATTGCATCATGCGCATTCTTCCAGACATTAAATATATGAGAGACTCAGACACATGATTGCAGAAATAACAATGCTACAGAGACTCATAGAAAGATATTCTACACTGGACAACAACAATGACTCAATTAATCAATTACAACCAACATCAACCTTGTCTTTGGTGTCCTTGTTTCCTTTTATATCCATCTCTTCTCTAGAGCTATGTCCCTTTCAAATCTATTCCACTCACTCTACAAACAAATTGCCTTGCACACTTCTAACACCTATCTGTAGTCCACATAGCCTTTCTAGAATTGTGGCAATCCTAACTTCCTAACCAACACATCCTTTGGTTTTTCTACATTCCTTTGTGTTTTTGGTAGTAATAATTAAGGGATATTTCCCAATGATTATTTTCTTGATTCTGGCTTGGGTCTTCTTGATTTTCAGTGCAACTGGTAAAACTTGGGCCAGCGTGCACTTGGTAGGATTAAATATTGGCATGCAATATCAAAACTCAGTTTGGTGTGTGCCCCTTGCGAGCTACTTGGTGAGCACAAAAATTGGAATGAGAATGCACACCTTCGTCTATGCGTGTGCAAAAGAATAACCCAAAACTTTGGGTTCCAATAGGCCCCCACCACTATCAATTGGCTTTTCCTTGAGCCAAATACTTCAAGGAATGATGGATGTAATGGAAATAATTGTCTTGATTAAGAGAGAATCATCATTACAAGACAAAAGTATCAAACTGAACTATTGTTGCAGTTGGGTTTGAGTAAGAGAAAATCTTCGATCTAAGCTAGAGTTGTAACCTGTAACTTGACACTAGTCTGGGAATAATTCAAACATGTTGGTGGAGTTCATGTGGCCAAAGGGTCAACTCTTCCCCTCCGATGGTGTGGGTGGTGATGAATGAGGGTTCTATTGAAATTGCACCATCTAGACACCACCCTGTTGGATGGAGAAAATAAAATACAACTCTCTCAAGAGAGAGAATCATCCTTTACTTGTATTTTTGTTCTAGAAAGAAAATATAAAGGACATGGGTTTCCTAACTTGGTGGAACAAATATCATATAGTGTCATTTTTCCATGTCATCATAGGTGATTATCCATGGAAATAGATGAGAGTAGGGATCGTGGAAAATAAGAGAGTAGTACCTCTTCCTAATAGCTAGTGACAAAGTGTCAATCTGCATGAAAATTGGCCTATGGGTTTGGGGGATACATGGTCAGGCTAGGAATCACACATCCTAGAATGTTTGTGAAATTGTGCCAAGATATGGGATATGAAGGAGAAGAACATGGAAATATAAGAGTTAATGAAGAGACTTGGGGGGTCTTGAAAAAATGTTAATCTATCGAGTCCACCTATGTGACTGAGGTGGATTATGTGCTTTCAAAAGGGTAAATTAAGAAAACTATGAGATTTTATACTTGTATTACATCCTACATTAATCCTACTCTGCCAAAATTCAAAGTTGAGAGATGGAGCTAAATGACGGTTGACCCATGCAGGTTGTAGTACACCTTCAACCTGTTGCCATTAATAAGTCCCTTGAGTGGTTGTCCTTGTAATGTTTCCATCTTGGAAGAACCTACTTCACTGATGTAGACTAGTTGGAAAGGACCCAACCAATGCAAGTGTAGCTTTCTAGGATGTTGTAAATATTTGTTGTCATATAACAAAACTAAAGATCTAGGATGTAGGATTTTCTGGCAGATGATGCGATAACGCCACATTTTTTTTCTCTCCTTTTAAACCACCTAGATAAATCCAACCATGATACAATCATGTTCTAGTTCCATGAGTTCATCTAACGTGTGTTGAAGGGACTGGTCATATGTCATCTGGGTTGCTAGGGAAACCTGAAGGCTAGGAAAAACAAATTCTAGTGCCATGACTGCTTATTTTCCATAGACCAATTTGAATTGCATTTACTTTTTCATCCTTTTGCACAGTGTTTGATAAGTTGATAATACTATTGAGATTCTATGATAAGTATCCTCTAAAATTTTATTAAAAGATTCAACTATACCATTAGATTTAGGGTGATAGGGAGTGTTATTTTAGTGATGGATTGTGAACTCTTGAGTGAGTTTCTAAATGGTCCCATTCAAAAACTAGGAGCTCTAGTCACTCATCAACACCCTTGGATAGTCGACTCTAGTGATCATAGTCTCAAAAATTAATCACTATATTGTTTCTGTTTTACAATATTTAATTGGTCTGGCTTCGACCCATCAAATTAGATATTCAATCGTGGTAATAATGTAACACACAGATGTGTGACATGCAGGGGGATTGATGGGACCCACTAAATCTATTTCCCATTTGTCGAATGTGTCTATTGCAATCACTGGAAACAAAGGAAGCTCATCCCTTTGATAGGGATTTTCAATGCTTTGACTCATGTTGCAATGCTTATAATAGTCCTTGGCATCTGCAAAGAGTGAGGGCCACCAAAGCCTAGTTTGAAAAACCTTGCACATTGTAGCCTTACTTGAATTGTGTCCTCCAACAATACCTTCATGTGCTTCATACATAATGGAATCTCGTTCGTGTTCTAATGCACACTAGGGAAGGATGTTATCCACGCCCAAATTATACAATTTCCCCATAATCAACTAGTATTCGGCACTACAAGTTACGAGTTGAGGATGTTGAGCCTGGGTATACCCTGGTGGAGGTTGTCCTGAGATGAGAAATTCAACGATCTCGACAAATTGTGTTAGAAAAAGAGGATTGCAAAGAAATAAAATAAAACATATGTGGAAATAAAACACACAAGATACATAATAAAATAAAGACAAAGATATATGTGGTTCACCCAATATGGGATACTTTCACCAGATAAATTGTCTGTCCTTCCTTTATTATTATCCAACAAATGAAGGGATACAACCTATATCACAC
>CBVK0100314963.1:0-22361 GCA_900067695.1 Picea abies
AATTGTTATCAGAGCGGGTTCCTTTTATTCAAAGGTAGATCTATAAGCTTAAACATGACAAGTAATGAAGGGACTTCAGCCTCTAAGCCCCCTCTGTTTGATGGAACAAATTTTNNNTTTTTCCTTCTGGAAGATTAGAATGAGAACATATTTAATGGCCTTGGGTGTTGATGTTTGGGATGTAGTAGAGACTGGATATACAAAGCCTGTTGTGTTAGCCTCCAAGGATGATAAGTTAGAGTTCAGTTTTAATGCTAAGGGGATGAATGCTATCTTGAATGGACTGGCTAAAGATGAGTTTGTAAAGGTGATGCATCTTGATACTGCCAAAGAAATGTGGGATAAACTTATTAACAGTTATGAAGGAAATGAGAAAGTAAAAGATGCCAAACTTCAAACATACAGATTGAAATTTGAACAACTAAAGATGAATGAAGATGAAACAATTAACAAGTATTTTTTAAGAGTTGAAGAACTTGTAAATGCCATGAAGGGTCTTGGTGAGAAGTTTGATTATTCACTCTTAGTTCAGAAGATTTTAAGATCTCCGCCTGATAAATTTAATCCAAAAGTCTCTGCAATAGAAGAATTAAATGATCTTAAAACTCTGTCCATTGATCAACTTCTAGGAACTCTAACTACATATGAAATGAGAATTAACAAAGATAAATCCAGTACTAGAGAAGCATCTTTTAAAGAAAACAAGAATTTTGATTCAGAATTAGATGATATTGAGGAAAAATTTGTGAGAAGGTTAAAGAAAGGATCGGGAAAATATCAAGGGAAGTTGCCCTTCAAATGTTTTAACCGTGGTAAGATAGGTCATTTTGCATCTAAGTGTCCCAATCAAAAAAAGGGCTAGAACTCTGATAATGAAAAGAAGTACAAATACAAGAAATATAATAAGAAGAAAAGTTTGGTTGCAAATAATGACAATTCCTTAGAAGACACTGACAGTGACTCATCCTGTGAAAATAAGACAAATGACTTCATGCTTATGGCCATGGAGGATTATGATAATAAAAGCACAGGCAATGATGATAATGATGAATAATATGTGGTTGATTTGGAAGGAGAACTGATTAGTGCACTGGAAGAAATTGATAGACTCATAACTAAGAACAGAAAGCAAAAACAATTGTTGACACAGTTCGAGAAAGATAGTAAAAAACCTGATGAAAACTTTGCTCTACTAAAAGTGGAATTAGAAGAGGCAAAGAAAATAGAAGACATACTGAAACAACAATTGTTAGAGAAGAAAGTCAGATGTGAAGCCTTAGAAGAAGAGATAGTAAAAACTAGAAAAGAAATGGAGAAATTTAAAGGACTGTATCATCAAAATCTGCCAAGTATTAAAGCCTCAGAAGAATTAACTTCCATTCTAAATCAACAAAGAAATTCAAAGTTGAAAGATGGTTTGTGTTATGAAGAAGGATCAAGTAGTGATCATCCAAGCAATACAGAATCTATCAAGTTTGTCAAATCCTCAAACAATGACAACAGTCACTCTACAGAAACAAAGAAGGAAAATCAGTCACCAAGAAGAAATGAAAGAAAAAGCCCCAGAATTGAATTTGTAGGCCAAAAGGATTATTGGCATGATAGAAGTCAACCTCCTCAAAGAAGACATATTTTTTCAAGGTACAAAGATTTTTTCTATGGTTATTGTTTTCTCTGCTCTAATTTTGGTCACAAAGCTATAAACTGTTCTTTAAGATTCAGATATGAACAATCAAGATATTCAATGAATAACTATCTTCCACAACAAAGATTGAGACAACCAAACAACAAACAAACACAGATTATAAATCATGTGATGACTGGGAGAAGGACACAAGTGAAACAAAACAACAGATATGTGCATAACAATCGCTATGATCTATTATTCAGTGAACTAGAATGCTACAACTGTCATAATTATGGTCATAAAGATGCAAACTGTCGCTTAAGAAAATACAATTCAGATTTGATCCCCATTACTGAAAATGTCAAAGTTTGGAAGAAGAAAGTAGATGACAAATGTGGACTAGTGCTATCAATCCAAAAGAAAAATAATCCCTAGTATATTGACAGTGGATGCTCCAAACACATGACTGGAGACAGAAGTAAGTTTCTAACTCTAAGTGATAGCAAATCAGGGAATGTAACTTTTGGAAATGATGCACCAGGAAAGGTAAAAGGTAAAGGAATTGTACGTTTGAGTAACGGAAAAAGAAAAGATCAAGATGTGTTGTATGTAGAAGATTTGAAACATAATTTTCTTAGTGTCAGTCAAGTCTGTGACCGAGGGTGTGAAGTTGTTTTTACCTCTAAAGACTGTAGAATAAAAATTGTGGATTCAGGTCAGCTAGTTGCAAGAGGTATAAAAACAAAAAACAATGTCTATGTTTTAAAAGAAGAAGAAGAAGAATGCAACTTAAGCAAATATGATGAAAGTTGGTTGTGGCATAGGAGACTTGGTCATCTAAATTTTGATCACATAATCAAACTCAAAAAAAAATGGGGCAGTAAAAGATCTTCCGAAGATATCAAATCCATATGACTCTGTTTGTAAACCCTGTCAGATAGGAAAGCTTACTCGCACTCAGTTCAAATCTAAAAAATTTCCCTCAACAGAAAAACCTCTTCAGTTAGTACATATGAATCTATGTGGTCCATCAAGGAAGGAAGGTACAGGAAAAGAAAATTACTTTATGTTGATTATTGAAGACTATTCTAGACTAACTTGGGTTACCTTTTTGAAAGAAAAATCTAAAGTATTTGAAAAATTCAAGGTATTTAATGCTCTGACTAAGAATCAAACAAGAAAAAAAATTAAAGGCAGTAAGGTCTGATAGAGGAGGAGAGTTTAGTTCAGGAAACTTCAAAGAGTTCTGTGATAAGCATGGGATCAAAAGAGAGTGCACAATTCCAAGGACTCCACAGTAAAATGGAGTTGTTGAGAGACAGAATAGGTCAGTAGAGAAAATGGCAAGATCAATGATGAATGAAAGGAACATACCCCAGACATATTGGGTGGAAGAAATACATACAATTGTTCATATCCTTAACAAAGCTCATCTCACACCACACGGTGACAAGACCCCTTATGAACTTTGGTTTGGAAGACCTGCCTCAATCAAGCATTTTAAAGTTTTTGGGAGTAAATGTTATATCAAGAACAATGATGAAACTATTGGAAAATATCATGACCAATCTGATGAAGGTATCTTCTTGGGTTATTCTACAAATAGTAAAGGGTACAGATGCTACAATAAGAGATTGCACAAGCTAGTTTATTGTATAGATATAAAAGTTGATGAAGAAATCCCAGTCAGAAATGTAACCAATGTTGAACCAACAACAAAAGATACAGTTGAAGATGAAGATGAACAGGTCCAATGATCAGAAAGAGAAGAGTATGGATTAGATGAAGATACGAATATTCAAACTAACACAGATAAGCAGAAAGAAGCAAAATCACCTCTCAGAATTATTAGAAAGAATCATCCTGAAAATCAGATAATTAGGGATATAAATGAAGGAGTTCAGACAAGAAGGAAATTGATTAAAGACTCAGAACAATATCATGTTGCCTTTTTATCTATGACTGAACCTAAAAATTTTGTGGAAGCTAGCCATGAAGATAATTGGATTAGAACAATGAATGAAGAGATTGATCAGATTGAGAAGAACAATACTTGGGAGCTTGTCCCTAGACCTGAAGATAAGAATGTAATAGGTTCCAAATGGGTGTTCAAAAATAAAATGAATGAAAAAGGACAAGTTGTTAGAAATAAAGCCAGATTGGTCTGTAAGGGATATGCACAAATTGAAGGTCAAGAATTTGATGAAGCATTTGCACCAGTGGAAAGATTGGAATCTATCAGAATATTTCTTGCTTACTCATTTCATAAGAACTTCAAAGTTTATCAGATGGATGTTAAGTCAACATTTCTTAATGGAGATCTAGAGGAAGAAGTATATATGGAGCAACCTGAAGGATTCTCCTTGACAGATAATCATAATTATGTTTGTAAGATGAAGAAGGCCTTATATGGACTAAAACAAGCACCACGAGCTTGGTATTATAGACTGGACAAATTTCTACAAGAAAAAGGGTTCAAGAAAGGTACTGTTGACAGTAACCTTTACATCAAGTCTGAAGGTGATAATTTACTAGTTATTTTGGTTTATGTAGATGATATTATTTTTGGCTATACTAATGAATCATTTATCCAGTGGTTTGCTAATTCTATGCAAATAGAATTTGAAATGTCCATGATAGGAGAAATGTCATATTTTCTTGGCTTACAAGTAAAACAAAGCTCTACAGGAATTTTTATTTCTCAAGAAAAATATTTGAGAGAAATGTTGAAGATATTTCAAATGGAAGATTCTTCTACAGTTAGCACACCTATGGTGGTTGGTTGCAAGCTGAGTAAAGATGATATCTCACCTGATGTTGATCAAAGGACATATCTCTCCACGATAGGTAGTCTTATGTATATCATAGCATCCCATCCTGATATAATGCAAGCTGTTGGAATGGTAGGTCGTTTTTCAGTCTGCTCCTAAACAAAGTCATTTAGTAGTTGTCAAAAGGATATTTAAATACTTGAAGGGAACAATGACTTATGGTCTGTGGTATCCTAGAAATTAGAATTTCTAGTTAACTGCTTATTCAGATGCAGACTAGGCAAACTGTGTTGATGAGAGAAAAAGCACAAATGGAGGAGAATTCTTTCTGGGTGACTCATTAGTTGCATGTCTTAGTAAAAAGCAAGGATCCATTTCATTATCCACTACAAAGGAAGAATACATTGCTGCTACTACTTGCTGCACACAAATTTTATGGATGATACAAACTCTTGCAGATTTGAAGGTAAATTACACTGATCCCATTCCAATTCATTGTGATAACACCAGTGCCATTAGTGTCTCCAAGAATCCTATCCTTCATTCCAAGACTAAGTATATTCCAATCAAGTACCATTTTCTCAGAGAACAAGTTACAAATAGAACTGTTCAACTGAATTATATACCTTCTACAGAACAGATTGATGATATCTTTACTAAACCATTAGCAGCGACCCCTTTTGGATATCTTCGTCAAAAGTTGGGGGTTATAATCTCTTGTGTCTAATTTGTTCACCTGGTCAGGGGGAGTACTTATTGAATATCTAGTGTATCTCCAAGATGCTTATAGTTGACAGGGGGAGTATGTTTTGCAACAAATGAGGGGAAGAATGTTTCTTCTTTGACATTGATGTCAAAGGGGGAGAAAAGAGTTCGGGAGGAGAGTCGAGTCCGAATGCATGTGTGTGCTTGTGTTTCCATCAATGCCAAAGGGGGATATTGTTGGAAAAATATTTAACAGACAATGAATGGAAAATATTTAATAGACATCGAATGCTTGTCATTGATGGCAAGTAGCATAAGTATAGGAAGAATGTACAGAGGGTTAATGGCATGAGTACAGGAAGTTTGTAACAGACAGGCAAATATAAGATAAGTTCAGGAAGATCGAATGATCGAAGGCAACACAACCAAGAAAACAGAAGATAAGTTCAAGTTGATTGAATAATCGAAGGCCCGTAAAGCTTGAGAAGCATTTCTGATCATTGGATCCATTCAAAAATCCTGAAGCATTTCCGATCGTTGGATCAAGAAGAACCCACACATCCTTTAAGGAACAAGGAGAAGCGGGCGTAATCGCAATATGAAAAATTGGGACTTAATCTAAGTCGTTAGATCAAGGTTGAATCTGGACTGTTGATCTCAGTTCATGTTGAATTTTTAGGGATCGAGAGTTGAAGAGGTCAAAAAATATTAACATCAAGAATCGCGAAATCGCGATATGCGAAATCGCGACTTAATTTGAGCCGTCAGATCAAGGTTGAATCTGGACCGTTGATTCCATTCCATGTTGGGGTTTCGAGGATCGTGTGTTGGATATGTCAAAGAAACAATGCAATAAGAATGTCGATTTCGTGATATGCGAAATTTTGATTCAATTGCAGCCGTTGAAATCTAGCTCAAATCTGGACCGTTGATCTAACTCCATGTCGGAGTTTTAGGGATCGAGAGTTGGAGATGTCAAAGTTTATTAACATCAGGAATCTCGATATCGTGATATGTAAAATCATGATTCAATTGCAGCCATTGAATAGAGATCAGATCTGGACCATTGATCATACTCCATATTGTAGTTTCGCGAATCGCGACATGGAGAAGCAAAGAACCCAATGCATCAAGAATGCCAAAATCATGAAATCACGATTCAATCGTAGTCGCTGAATCAATACCAGATATGGACCATGGAATCATAGGACATGTGGCAAGTGATCAAAATTTCACTGACTTGGGGTCAACGAAGCATAGTGTTGAAAATCACGAAATGAGAAATCGTGAAAGTGCTTTTTGCATAGGAGCTTGGTTATGACCATAGTCATATTGGGGAAGGAGCTAGTGCAGAAAAATCTTGTATCAAAACTTTGGAGATCGTGAAATGAAGTGTCGAGACACTTAGCATAGGCTTGCCAAAATGACGAAACCCGATTTAAAGGGAATGTTAATGAAGTTCATCCAACGGAGCAGATAAATTGGAATATGATCGAAAGGTTAATATTCTCGCTCAGAGGTAACTTCCCAGTTACAAATCTATTAGAAAAATGGACTCATGATTGCAAATCAGTTAGCGTTTTAGTTGGTGTTTCAGTTGCTTAGACAACTTTCATCTATTTGCCTAAGTAGTTGGGAAGTTGAACCAGCATGTAGGCATGTATAAAAGAAGATGAGACAGACTGTGGTTGGTTGGCTGTTTTGTATGAGAAAAGAATGGAACCGTAAGAAAATAAAAATGAGAGAATGTGTAGGAGGATATGTGCAATGTGAGATGAAACACAGAGAAGAATAACAGAACAAGTTGAAGAAGAGAAGAATGAGAGAACGAGTTGATGAAGAGCATACCTGCTAAACAAATAGAGGAAGAGAAGAGCAACAAAATAGTGTGTAGAAGACCAGATGTACAGAACAAAGAAACATTGGTAAGAACTGATTTATCTGTAAAGTTGATTGTACATTTATCCATTCATATTCAAGGGAGGTTGGGAGGTTCTTGGGAGGACTATTTTCCTCAGAGTTTCAAGTGGGAGCTTGAACACAGGAAGTTGTAGCTTCCATCTGGTTGCAGTCAGAGAAACCAGGGTGGCAGGGTGGTGCAAGGGAGAACAATTGTTCTCTGTTATACAGGTTGGAGCCTATGTAAATCGAAGTTGTTGCTTCCATTCAGTTGGTGTTGGAACATATAGGGAGTTGGTGCTTCCTTCTAGTGGGTGCTAGAGAAACCAGGGAGTTGGTTCTTCCTTCTAGTGGGTGCTAGAGAAACCAGAGAGTTGGTGCTCTCAAACAAGTTGCAGCATGTAAAACAGAGGTAGTATCCTCACATTGAGTTGGTGCTCAATTAAATATGATGTACAGAACTTAGAATACTAACTATTATTTTGAAGAAGAAGAGGTTTTCTCCCTTTATGGGTTCCCTCATGAAAATCTATCTCTGTGTATACTTTATGTGTGACTGATGCTCTTTGATTTTACTGTCCATATGCTGTATATTGTTGATGATCACTTGAAGAAAGATTAATAATGTTTTAATAGACTTGAAATTGTTTAAGCATAGTTACAACTGATTCACCCCCCCCTCTCAGTTGTTTTAGTAATTTCAACACATGTTCCTAGCATAGTCAACAGGTCGCACTAGTCCCACATATGCACACAATGAACACGTATCTGTCAATTACTCTGGCATAACAAAAAAAATTATATATATAACAAAACAACATAAAAATTATATATGTTTAAAACACAAAAAAAACTACAAAGGTGGATATTTACCCATCTCCCCTCACTCCTTACCAGGAGGTACTAGTATCTCAGGGTCTCTCAAGAAATCAATCCCGACATAGGGGTAATCCTCTATTACCGGGATCTGTCGTGAAAACCATGTGAAGAAGTCATCATCAAAGGACTCATTGGTCCTTCTGCCACCCTATCGCGGTAGTAATACATCCCATCTACACATAGCAGGAAGAGAGGCCTGATGTCCTCGTACCACTACTCGAGGACTAAAAATTGAAACTCTCTCAAAAAAGAATGAACATAGAATGGTCCTGAACCCAAAGTTCCTATGTGTCCGCAAACGAAAATTTGTCAACTGCCTTTTCATACACTCGAGCAATGTGGTACTCCAATCAAAAACTTGTGCATTTAAGCACTAGACTACACAGTTCATCTGTGCATGGGACGCCTGATGTAGAGCCACAGAACCAGTAATTCACCCAATAAGCAATACTATCACCTATAGCGATAAGTCAGTGATCTTGCTTATGGGCAACTGCATGCTCGAGAGGTCTATATCATTTGCACAGTATAGACCTATCAATTCCGCTATGTTATGCGGCCCCAAAGGAAAAGTCCAGAAGTTGACTGGTTCCCCTCTCTTAGAGAGGCTAGTCAAAAAGTAAATGTCCTCAACCGTGGGCACTAGTGACTGCCCCTCTAACATGAATGCCTTTGCATCCAGATGCCAGTAGTCAATCAAGGCATTTAGTAGCCTAGGTTGTGCCCACATAAAAGGACATAGGAAAAACTTGAATAACCCACATTGCATCAAAGTAGCCACATCATTGGGGTCTTTCCCGACCAACTCACTAACCTCTTCATGCTCTCTTTCTCTCTAGTGGACATACATCCTGCAAAACACCAAGGATTCAGGAGGGTAAACCCTTGCTTTTGAAGCCTTTTTCATTCAATAAGGGGTTCCACGCGTGATGTAATGGCGACAATCCTTTGTACATGCGTTCTGTCCTGGGACAACACACATGGACCTAGGACCGACCTTTTAAAGGTCGACGCCCCACTAAAAAATGAAACCCAATGCAAAAATAAAGACATAAAATGCAATATAAGAGAGTTTGTACTTACTTGGTCCAAACAGAAGTTCGTTTCATCCACTGTAGCTATTGTAATTACCGCTTTTAACAAAGGGGGTCTTTTGTCTCCAGAGTCAATTTCCAAATCAGCAATGGTGATAATGAGCTGCCAACTTCTATTTATAGACTTTTTGGCCTCTTTTTGTCACTTTTTTGGCCTCCCTTATCATTTTCTTTATACCGAAAACAATTTAGAGTGATTCAGGAGTTGCATAAGAGGGATATGATCGAGTATTGGGACAAATTTTTTTGAGTTTTGAGTAATTTTTTACTATTCGTGGAAAAAAAAATTCAACGATCAACTTGAGCATATAGGTTAGGTTTCTACCCTGACTTTTGTATCTCGTTGTCTTTTTCCTTTGCCATAGGATCGATCCCATCAGGTTGTGACATGGAACTATCATAACTTCTTTATAAGTGTCAGGACTTGGTGGTAGAGCTTACCAGAACATGGATGCCCTAGGTAGATCCTGGTTGCATTATGGTATCCATGTTGTTTCTAAAACACTATAGGCTCTGGAGTCCTAGTAGTTTTTCTTGAATACAAGTTTGAGCCTCATTTGCATGCTTCTTTTTCGCTCTTGACCTCACCCTCAGGACTCCCAAAAAATAACGGGTCTTCTTTTAAACCCTTTTCAGACCCTCTACACATGAAAATATTGCCAAGCAATCTTGTGGCCTTTCACACTCGTTAAACTAAAATTTGAAGTCATGTATGTCCGACGGTAGTTTACCTCTTTTTCGGTCTGGACGGTCAACTGTACAAACAAAGGTATACTCTATGGAACTTAAGTTCTTTAGAAGAGTACTCTCAGGTATAATTTTACCCCTTTTTCAGGCCTGAGGGACTAAAAGTACGAAAAAGGAACCCCCATGGAGTCCATAGTTAAGCTCTTTTTAGACTCCGTAAAATTGAAAAGATCATCGAGTGACCTTATTCTTTCACACTTGTTAAATTGGTCCAGAAGAACATTCCTGACGGATTCCATAGTTAATATTTTTTCATACTCTTTAAAAATGAAAAAATGGTCGAGTGATCTTGTCCTTATCACACTTATTAAAATGGTTTTGAATAGACGTCTTGTCGGTGCTAGTTTACCCCTTTTTTGAGCCGACTAGAATATTTTTGAAAAAGGTACCCCAATGGAGTCTCCTTTTATGTTTTTTCATACTCTCTAAATATGAAAAACCACTTCTCTGGGCTCATTAAACTTACATCAAAGGACATTACCATTGTGTGTTTTGTTAACCGCATTTGCATACCTTATATGCCAGCCTTGTAGCAGTTTTCTTCTGCTTCTTAACACCCTTGGCCCCCAGAGGATTTTTCCCAAGTATCATCATTTTGAACATGAGTCTTTTCCTTGTGCCTTGAACTTGTATGTTTGTAACACTCGTTCCTCCATTGTAACATAACATTCCTTTATTTTTTTTTCCAAAATTATTGAAAAAGACAAAAACATCAAATATACCCCAAAAAGAGGAAGGGAAAAGTATTTTCTTTATTGGTAGCATAATGAGTCTCCCTTGGATAAAGCACATCTATATGTTTGTTTGTCAAACTATGGGATGTAATACAACCTTAGGAAGTTGTTCTCGCTACATAGATTTGTGTCCTCCTCCATTTGGTGATTCTTCCAAACATATGGAGAGTTTGTGTTGCCTCCTGCTTTGTAGACTTATGATTAATGCCATGTTTCCTAAGTCTCATTATTTGTTGTGTTGTTGTCTAAGGGAAGTTTCTACCAAGCCTGAGTTGGTCCCTTTGCAATTTGTATCTTGCCCTCATCCCTGGCCATCCTGAATGTCCAATCAAGTCCTTCTTTGAAATCAATGAAGCCTTCAGTCTGATCATCAAGAATATCTAGTCCATGACTAATGAGCCATCGAATGCCTCTGGGTAGTGAATTCGTACACTCATATTACACTCCTACCTTGATTTTTGAAGATTTTGAAGTTGTTTCTTGAGCTTTGAAGATCTCATCTCCAGCCATCAGGCCGTATCAGCTTCTAGAAGATGGATACTCTATATGTATATCTTTTTGATTTCAAGATGTAGCTTCGTTATGTATTGTTCATGGCTACACTTTATATAGTTATTTGACATGGATCTATAGTGTATTTGATTGGTACCAATGATTCTATTTTATCCTGAGCATGGGTATGCCTGCCTCGGTGAGACATTTGTTATTTTGCAGACGACACCTGTCGGTTCCTGGTCCCTAGGCTCACTTGTTTGACACATTAGTAAATATTGGTAATGTATTTCAGCCATCATATTCTCTTCTGAACTCACACATTAGGGGGAATCTGTTATAACCCTAATTTGCACCATACATGCTTACCTGGCATCAGAAAATCTTAGATCCCTTCTTTGCCAAAGCACTTTTGAACAACTCTTTAAAAAACCTCTTTTATAAAATCCCACACACCCTACTCCATTACCTCATGCGTGTACATGCTATATGACCTAAAACAGCCTGCGTGGATTGACAAAAGCATGAAAAAAGGAAAGTTGCTGACGAAACACATAGCTTTGGGTGAGTTAACTGAAACTCCCAGCCATGCATGGCTGAGGGTTTGTCCAAATACCTAACTTCCTCTAGCCTATAAAAGAAGGGTTAGGGGTCCCACTTGGAGGAGGAAAAATATAGTAAAGAAACTCTTCCCAATTGCATATTCCCATTGTCCCAACCCTTTATCCATCCTTGTGCAAGAAGAGATACAAAGAAAAGAAGTTGGGGGACATTTGAAGAGGAGCCCAGGATCAGGATTCATGAAGCAGTGGCCAGTCTCGACATTTGTAAGTTGATTCATTCAAAGTTAATAATAAAGAAATTATTTTCCCATCCCACTATATGAGTTCTTCATAGATCAATAAATATATGTTTGAATCTCTAACCCATTAGTCTGTAGGTAAAATGCATATGTAGTTTTTTGCTTGTTTTGTACGCAGGTCAATATTGAGAGGATAGTTGCCAACAAGCATTCAAGTGTGAGGAAGGATTGACATTGAACATCCGAAACAAGGTATGTTGGTCTAACCATGTATTTTTTGAAAAGGAATGGGGTTTAAGTCTAGGGACGAAGGTAGAAAGTAGATTTCTTTCGGTCATATCTGCATGCATAATATAACCCTATTTGCTAGTCCGTAAGGGGATTTCCCTCACAACAAGTGGTTCCTAAAGTCTTTAGTCCCACAGTTATCCAAAGACATCATGATGTCGGGAGTGTTTTCCAAAGAAGATACCATCATGAGAGCTCAAAAGCTTGAGCTAATCTACTCTCAGTCTGGTTTATTATACGAGATCTTGTCAGATGCACCATGCTCAATACTTGATAAAACCAAATAGAGAGTTGGACCACATGTCGATGGTATTGTTGGTTCAGCACACACAAAGCCCGTTGAGCAACTAACGAAGCAATTGCAGCAATTGTCTATACAACACACAATGACTAGCCAAACTACTATTCTTTCTTCTCCCCCTACCCAAACATCGGATGTACACATAGTGAAATCGACAAATCCAAAGGCCACCCAACATCCTGAAGGAAAGAAAAAACAATGAAATAAGGGCAAGGGGGATAATAAACCCACTAATAATGCTGGTGGGGGCAACACTGAGAAATGAAAGGCGAGGTATCCATGCAACCTGTGCACGGAAGACCACCTGACCCACCAATGTCCTCGGCTTGTAGAGGCCCAAAAGTTTGTGACACAACAACAACTTGGCATGTTAACCAATCCATTTCAACATGGGAAAAACCTAACCCAAGCCTCTACAAGTGCGGAAGGGGGCAGTCAAGGACCCTCTCCGTCTTCAAACAATCCTGCATCCGTGAATGTGTATATGATGGAGGGTGATTATTTTATGTTGAATAGAGCACATGACTATAGTAAACCAAGAACTTTTGAGAAGGGCAAAGAATCAAAACTCCCATCTCTTCCTCTCTAGATTGAGAGGAATTTGAGAGAAACAATGACACGCATCCCAAAAGGCACGTTCAAGAAATCTTCTCACAACCCCAATGCAAGGGTCGCCTAGAACTATTATGTGGTGGAGGATTTGTCTCAAACCCTTGTGTGATGTCTGCTTTGGAGGCCTTCCAAATCTTCCCTTCCTAGAGGAAATCTTTGTTAGCTGCTTTAGGATCTACCGAGACTTGTAATCTGGGTCCAATCATGATGGATACAACTGAATTAAAACCTTGTCTTCCTTACCACATAACATTTTAGATAGTAATGGCTCACCCCATAAAAATGTTTACTCGGAAAAATTTTCGTACGGTCGTTGATGAGGGTGCCTCGACATGCGTTATGTCGTTGGCATGTTGGAAGGCCATTGGCCAACCCATTTTGTCTCTGTCACCTACTCTTCTCATTGCTTTTGATGGTCATTCATTCTGACCACATGGTATCATTCCCTCTTTCCCCGTGCAGTTAGGAGGGAAGACTGTGTGTGTCGAGGTAGAAGTAGTCGACGCATGACTCGACTACAATCTTTTGTTAGGAAGGAGTTGGACTTATGCCATGCAAGAAGTGGTTGCTACAATTTTCCAAGTCTTGTTGTTTCCACACTAGGACCTGATTGTGACGATTGATCAATTGTCTTTCTTCAGACCTCATCCTTCATTAGGGGTATTCGTGGTCCTGATGATTGATAATACCCAATGGGGCGTAGTCAATGTAGAGGTTGGTTTGTGCCCATCTTTGATGGGTACCTTCAATTACCCTCCCCCTCAAGGAGATGTCAAGTTCATATCCAACCACCATAAGGTTGATATTTTCCAAGTTTCGTCGTTTCGCACGACTTACTTCAACGATCTGTGGATACTTCCTTCCCCATCGGCCACGATGGAAGGGATAGGGAACCCTGACATGTCCATGCCCTTGTCTACAACCAAAGTAGTGTACTCTTTAGTCCAACAAGTAGTGTACTCTTTAGTCCAACAAGCTTCGACTGACACAGATCCAACTCTTGCACAAGAGTTAGATCCGCTTCTAAAGCCTATTTGGGCTCAAGGCTCTCTCGATGATACCAATTCATTAGACTTAGTCTTTCCTTTTGACAAAGCAATAATTGAAGAAATGAATAGTTCGAACAAACCCTAGGATGATCTCCATCATAGATCATACTTCCTCCTAGAGTTAAGCAGAATCGAAGCCAGAGAATTCACCTTGACTATGATTGGAGATAGGTCTTGTCCTATTAATCCCTTAGCTACACATGAGGTTTATGCCAAGGGTAATATGGAAACTATCACTAAAACCATATTGATTAATATCTCCAGAACCCCTGGCGTCGTGGAAAATGTTTTTCGTCGGAGCTGACTATTCCCCCAAAGAGATTCAAATCTACACAGATCTATTTAAAGAATTCCGCAATGTTTTTTCCTAATCTTACGAGGAAATGTCGGGCATTGATCCAAAAATAGTCGAACATGAAATCACAACTTATCTGGATGCCAAGCTTATTCGGCAGAATCTTTGTCCAGTTAATCCCAGGAAAGCAGCAGCCATTAAGGTTGAAGTTGAGAAACTGCTAAAAGTCAGTTTTATCTATCCTATCCATTTGAGCCAATGGGTGTCAAATATTGTGCTGGTCAATAAGAAACAGGGCACGATTCATATATGTAAGGACTTCCATGGTTTGAACAAGGCCTGTTCAAAAGACAATTTTCCCACACCATTCATTGACCAGAGAATTGATGAATGTGTAGGTTGTGAGGCATTTTCTTTCATGGACGGTTTTTTGGGATATAATCAAATACAAATCAAACCCGAAGACCAGCACAAAACGACATTCATTTGTCCATGGGGTACATTCATGTATCGTAAGATGCCCTTTGGTCTCAAAAATGTTGGAGCGACCTTTCAGTGGGCCATGTATTTTTCTTTCCATGATCTCAAGCATATAATCGAGGCCTATTTAGATGATTTAGCATCTCAATCTCGTAAGAGAATGGATCATCCAACACACATCCGAGTTATCTTTGAGCGATGTCGCTATTTATGGATTCGCTTGAATCCAAACAAGTGCATATTTTGCGTAACATCAAGTCGTTTGTTAGGTTTCATAGTGTCAACAATAGGGATCATGGTTGATCCTCTCAAGGTTGAGGCAATAGTTTAGATGCCTCCCCCATGCACAATCCTTCAACTTTAGAGTCTACAGGGAAAAGTGAATTTTTTAAGATGTTTCATCATCAAATATGCCGAGATCACAAAGGGATTTATGCACTTACTAAATAAAGACATTCCTTTTCATTGGGATGATCCTTCTCAATGCTCCTTTGACGTTTTGAAACATGCCCTCACAACTGCCCCTCTGCTTCGGTCACCCAACTATAACAAAGATTTCTTATTATAATTGGTTGCCATAGAGTCCACCATCGACATGTTCTTAGTTCAGGAATATGATTTTCTCTCATAATATGTGATCTATTACCTAATTTGAGGCCTAGTCAGACCGGAACATAATTATTCTCATATCGAAAAACTTGCATTGGCAACAGTTCATGTTGTTCAATGGTTCCGTCATTATGTTCTGTTTCACAAGACCAGCATCATTGTCATTGTGAATCCATTTCAATACATGTTGACATGATGGTTAATAGGAAGAAATACTAGTAGATGGATAGTCATCCTCCAGTAATTTGACTTAGATTTCGTTTTAGCAAAATCCAAAAAGTCACTGATCTTCACAAAACTTATTTCGGAACTTCTGGTTGAGTCAAGCGATGTTATGCCTGAAGAGTCACCTATCAGAGGAGATATGTTTTTTATCACATATTCAGATCCATGGTACAGAGATATACTTATCTATCTACAGACTCTGAAGTGCCCCACCTCTTCTTCTCATGATGAGCATCGTCGTATACTCCATCAGACCAAGAATTATCTCATATTCGACAATACGTTGTATCGAAGAGGTGTAGACTGCATCCTGCGCCAATGTCTCACTCACAAAGAAGCAATTGTCGTGCTTAACGATTTCCATACCAGAGCATATGGAGGTCATTTGTTTAGGTTGGAAACAACCCAAAAGATTTTACAAGCAGGTTACTTCTGGCTGACACTAATCAAAGATTGTATCGAATCGATCAAGAAGTGCCACCCGTGTCAGATCTTCTCTCAGAAGATGAGGGCACATCCTACTCCCATGTTTCCTATCATCATAGTTGGTCCCTTCACAAAGTGGGGGATTGATTACACTACATGCAACCCTCCGTCAGCAAGGGGGCATCATTATATCATTTTAGCCATAGACTACTTCATGAAGTGGGTCGAAGTTATGCCAACGTTTAAAGATGATGGAGAGACTGGGGCTCGCTTTTTATTCAACCAGATAATAGAAAGTTTTGGCGTCTTGAGAGAGATTGTCACTGACCATGGCATTCACTTTCAGAACAAGATGATGACCAAATTAACATCAAAGCTTGGATTACGGCAAGAACATTCGTCACCCTACTATCCCCAAGAAAATGGTCAGGTGGAAGCTATAAATAAATCTCTTAAGACCATCCTACAGCGAACGATCATCTCGGCCAAGTCAAATTTGCATTTGATGTTATACTCGACATTATGGGATTACCGAATGTTTGTTAAGACTACAACCGGTTTCTCACCTTTTCAACTCATTTACGGGCTGGAAGCAGTCTTGCCTATCGAATGTTAGATCCCATCCCTAAAATTGGCAGTACAGTTATTGATAGACACTTCTCCACTTGAAGAACGATTATTATACCTTGAGTGGCTCAATGAGTAGCGTTGTGATGCGGCCCTAGCCAACGAGGCTCACAAACATAAATTCAAGTGTCAGTATGATCGGTTTGTTTTTCCTCAGATTTTCTCTGAAGGTCACCTTGTCCTAGTCTATGACCAAGATAAGGACCCCCTGGGGGTAGGAAAATTCAAACCCATGTGGTTTGGACCTTTCATCATAAAAGAGGTTCTAAAAAAGGGTGCTTATCATCTGGTCAACTTAGAGGGAAATTCTTTGGCGGAACCTAGAAATGGGCTCTACCTCAAGAAGTATTACTCATAGGTAGGTCACCTTGGGTAACTTTTTTGTAACATATGTATAGTCTTTGTACTATTACTTTCTCCTTTCTTTTAGTATTATGGACATGTCATTTTGATGTTATCTTTTGTCACTATGGTAGATTTCAAGTGAATCAGAGGTGTTCATTGGGTACGTAGACGGTGCTAGCCAACACACTCGGAGGCTTGCCTCCACAGCTTGGGTGATTTTTACACCTCAAGGCCAGTTATTATCTTCCGAAGGTATAGGCTTAGGCGACACCACAAACAATGTCGCCGAGTACAGTGTAGTTATTGAGTTGCTTCGTGACGCCTTGTCATTTGGTATCTCTCATCTTTGGGTCTATTTAGATTCTCAGTTGATTATGTCTCAGTTAAATAGAGTTTACCGTGTTCATGATCCAACTTTACACCAACGATTCCTTAGGGTATGTCTCTTAGAATGAATCTTTGATTATATTACATATTTTCATGTTCCTAGGAGATTAAACCAAGTTACAGATACTCTAGCTAATCAAATTTTAGACTGGCATCTTGCACACATATAAAAAGACATACACATAAACATGTAAATACATTTTTAAAGGAAAATATGATCCATAAGACACAAAAAGACATAAAAATTCATATATAATATCATAAGCACCAGATTACATAGGTGGACGCAAGCACTTCAAAAATATGACCAGTAACGAGTCATGGGGCTTATGCCCTCAAACAATATATACAAGTAGTGCTCTCGACATGTGAAAATTCTAGACTAACTAAGGTCAGGGCCTGTGGACCCTGTTGTAATGATCAACAATGTTTTCCAAACGTCGAAATAGTCAGACCCACGTCTGTTGTTCCCCCACTACATGAGGTTGCATAGATGGTGGCATATCCTCAATCTCTGCCATAGGGACTGTGTGGGTGAGTGAGGTAAAGTTTCACTTAACTCGTCTCAAAACCCTCTCAGCCTCACCGGTTGGAAGCTCTCCTGCTGCTGTTGGTCCCCCTGTGGCGGCAAGTGTGGACCCTAGCCGAGGACGACGCCTATTCCTCACATAATCCATAGGTCACAGTGGTCCCACATATGCACATAATAGACACATATCTATCAGATACTTTGGTATAAAAAAATTGATATATTTAAGAAACAACATAAAAATTACATATGTTTCACAAAAACAAATCGATACAAACTTACCCCATCTCTCCTCGCTCCTCGCCAGGAGGTACCGATATCTCAAGGTATCTCTTGAAATCAATCCCAACATAAGGGTAATCCTCTATGACTGGGATCTATCATGACAACCAAGCAAAGAAGTCATCATCAAAGGACTCATTGGTCCTTCCACCACCTTATCATGGAAGTAACACTACCCATCTGCAAACCGCAGGAAGAGAGGCCTGATGTCCTCATACCACCACTCAAGGACTGAAACTAGGAACTCTTTCAAAGAAGAAAGAGCATAGAATCGTCCTGAACCCAAAGTTCCTCTGCATTCGCAACCGACAATCTGTCAGCTACCTCTTCATACAATCCAACAATGTAGTGCTCCAGTCAAATATCTGTGCATTTAAGCACTAGACTGCAAATCTCATCTATGCATGGGATGCTTGATGTAGAGCCGCGGAATGAGTCATCCGCCCAATAAGCAACACAATCGTCTGCAGTGATAAATCAGTGATCTTTCTTATTGGCACCTGAGAGCTCAATCAGTCTGTACCAGTCTCACAATAAAGTCCTATCAACTCTGATATGTTATGAGGCCCTGAAGGAAATGTCTGAAAATTGACTGGTTCCCCTCTCCTGGAGAGGCCAGTCAAAAAGTATATATCCTCTGCAATAGGCACCAGTGACTGTCCCTCTAACATAAATGCCTCTGCATCGGGATGCCAATAATCAACCAAGTCATTCAGTAGCCTAGGTTGTGCTCACATAAAAGGACATAGGAAGAATTTTAGCAGCCCACATTGCATTAAGGAAGCAACAACATTGGGGTCTTCCTCAACCAATGCACTAATCTCCTCATGCTCTCTTTCCCTCCAGTGAACATACATCTTGCAAAAACCAAGTTCAAGAGGGTTAACCCTTGCTTTTTAAAAAAATTTCCATTAAATAAAGGGTCCATGCGGGCTGTAATGATGACAGTCGCGTGTACACGCGTGCAGCTTTTCCTCTGCCCGAGTGTACAGGAAGCCTGTCATAAGACAACCTGCATGGACCTAGGGTCGACCTTTTGAGGGTCGACGCCCCCCAAAAACTTGAAACTAAAAGCATAAATAAAGATTTAAGTTTTGGGAGGAGAGAGTTTATACTTACTTGGTCCAAGCAGATGGTTGTTTCATCCACCGAAGCTCCCAGAATCAATTCTTTTCACAAAGGGGAAGTTTTGTAATTTAGTCAATTTCTGAATTAACAATGGTGATAATGAGTTGCCAGCTTCTATTTATAGAATTTTTTGGCCCTTTTTTGTCAATTTTTGGACCCTTTTGTCATTTTTTCTAAATTGAAAATCATTTAAGATGGTTCGAGAGTTTTCTTTGGATGATCAAGGGAGGTATTCCTTTGGGTATTTGGAAAATTTTTGATATTTGGGTGTTTGGATGGTCCTTTGGTAAAAATTCATATTTTCCTAGCTCGTTGCATTTAAGTCAAGATTCCACCCCCACTTTCTGCATCTCGTTGTCTTTTCCTCTTTCCGTAGGGTTGATCCCACCGAGTTGCAACACAGAACCCTCATTACTACTTTAGAAGTGTCATAATTTGGTGGTAGAGCCTACCAGAACATGGATTCCCTAGGTAGATCCTGGTTGCATGATAGTGTCCATGCTATCACTAACGACTATAGGCTCAGGAGTCCTCCATAGTTTTTCCTGATTACGAGCTTGAGTCTCACTTGCATGATTCCTTTTCACTCTTGACCTCACCCTCGGGACTCACAAAAAACATAACGGTTCTTCTTTTAATCCCTTTTCAGACCCTCTAAACATGAAAATATTGTCGAGTGATCTTGTGGCCTTTCACGCTCGTTAAACTGAAATTTGAAGTCATGTCTGTCTGGCGGTAGTTTACCCCTTTTTCGGTCTAGACGTTCAACTATACGAGCAAAGGTATACTCTAAGGAACTCCAGTTCTCTAGAAGAGTATCCTCAGGTATCATTTTAACCCTTTTTTGGGCCTAAGGGACTAAATGTATGAAAAAGGAACCCCCATGGAGTCCATAGTTAATCTCTTTTTAGACTCCCTAAAATTGAAAAGATTGTCGATTGACCTTATTCTTTCACACTCGTTAAAATGGTCCAGAAGAACATTCCCGATGGAGTCCATAGTTAAGATTTTTTCAAACTCCTTAAAAATGAAAAAATGGCTGAGTGATCTTGTCTTTATCACGCTCGTTAAAATGGTTTTGAATAGATGTCTTTTCGGTGCTAATTTACCCCTTTTTCGAACCGACTAGACTACTTTTGAAAAAGGTACCCCATTGGAGTCTCCTTTTACGTTTTTCAAACTCTCTAAATATGAAAAACCATTGAGCTTACCTTCTTTGGGCTCGTTAAACTTACATTGAAGGACGTTATCATTGTGTGTTTTGTTAACCACGTTTGCATACCTGCATTTTTGGTCTAATGCTGGATCCATGTTGCTATCAACTGAACCATCTGAAGCATGCCTTATACGCAAGCCCTGTAGCACTTTTCCTCTATGTCTTGACACCTTTGGTTCCAGGAGGGATTTTTCCCAAGTGTCCTTTCTTTGAACATCAGTCTTGTCCTTGCACCTCGAACTTATATGTTCATGACACTCATTCCTCCTTTGTAACGTAACATTCTTTTATTCTTTTTCCAAAATTATTGAAAAAGACAAAAAAATCAAATATACCCCAAAAAGAGGAAGGGAAAAGTATTTTCTTTGTATTAGCAGCAAAATGAGTCGCCCTTGGATAAATCACATCTTTTAGTTTGTTCATCAAACTCTGGGATCTAATATGACCTTAGGAAGCTATTCCCACTACATTGAGTTGTGTCGTCCTCCTTTTGGTTATTCTTCCAAACATATGGAGAGTTTGCGTTGCCTCCTACCTCATAAACTTATGTTAATGCCATGTTTCCTGAGTCTCATCATTTGTCATGCGATTGTCCAAGGAAATTATTACCAAACCTAAGTCGGCCCCTCTACAGTTTGTCTCTTTCCCTCATGCCCGACCATCCCAAAAGTCCAATCAAGTCTTTGTTCAAAATCAATGAAGCCTTCAGTCTGATAATCAAGATTCTCTAATCCATGACTGAAAAGTTGTTGAAGACCTCTGGATAATGAAGTCATACACTCATATTACATTCCTACCTAAGTTTTGAAGATTTTGAAGTTGTTTCTTGAGCTCTGAAGACCTCATCTCCAGCCATCAGGCCTTATCAACTTCTAGAAGATGGATACTCTACATGTATATATTTTTGATTTTGATATGTAGCTCCATTTTGTATTGCTCACAGCTACACTTTATATAGTTATATGACATGGATCTATAGTGTATTTGATTACTATCCATGATTTTATTTTATCTCGAGCATAGGTATGCCTGCCTCGGTGAGACAATTATTATTTTGCAAATGACACCTCCGGATTTCTAGTCCCTGGGCTCACTTGTTCGGAACATCGGTGAATATTGTTAATGTATTTCGGCCATCAGATTCTCTTCTGACCTCACACATTAGGGGGCATCTATTATAACCCTAATTTTCACCAGACATGCTTACCTGGCATCAGGCCATCTTAGATTCCTTCTTTTCCAAAACATTGCTGGACAACTCTTCTTAAAAAACCCTTTTATAAAGACCCATGCGCCCTGCTCCATTACTGCACACGTGTACACGCTAGTTGACCCAACACAACCCACGTGTACCTACAAAAGCACAGAAAAAGGAAAGTTGTTGACAAAACACACAGCTTTGGGTAAGTTAACTAAACCTTTCAGCCATGCATGTCCAGTCACTCAACCAAATACCTAGCTTCTTCTAGCCTATAAAATAAGGGTTAGGGGTCCCATTTGAAAAGAGGAGAATCATAGTAAAGAAACTATATCCGATTAAGCATTCCCTTTGACCCAACCTTTAGCCATCCTTGTGCAAAGAGAAGTATAGAGAAAATCGATTGGAAGATAGTGAAAGAGGAGCCTAGGACCAGGATCGAGGAGTAGTAGCTGACTTTATCATTGTAAGGTATCATTGTGAAGTTAATAAAAGAATTGCTTTTCCCATCCTGCCATATGAGATTGTCATTATTGGAATATTGATTGTATGATTGATTAAATCTCTAAGTGAGATCGGAAGAGCGTCGTGTAGGGAAAGAGTGTAGATCTCGG
>CBVK0100314990.1:0-11450 GCA_900067695.1 Picea abies
AATGCCAAGGTATTTGGACGGAAGGGAGCTTCTGTTGAAACCTAAGATTTTAGAGATATGAAGCTAAATCAGAGGTGGCGTATTGAAGAAAAAAAATTGGGATTTATCCTTGTTGCAGTCCAGCCCCGAGGCTTCTGAGAAGGTTTGAAGAATTGCAAGAAGAGAGTTGGCTTCACAGACAATTGGGGTGCCCATTAAAAGCATGTCGTCCACAAATTGACTGTGCGAGATAGGAGGGGAAATGCCATGCAAGGGTAATCCTGTCAGAAGGTTTCTTTCAATAGCTGCATAGATGGAACGACCAAGACCTTCGACCATAATGATGAAGAGGAAGGGGGAGAGAGGATCTCCCTGTCTAATTCCTCTTGAGGGAGAGAAGGGTTGAGAGGGGACACCGTTAATAAGAATGGAGAAGAAAGCCAAGGAAGTTAGATTCAGAATCCAAGTCACCTGACTCTGATCAAAACCAAAAGCTAGGAGCATTGCCTACATATATTCCCAGCTTATCTTATCAAAGGATTTAGAGAGATCTAATTTGAGGAGCATACCTGGTGTTTTGGTTTTCTACAGAGAGTGGATCACTTCATGTGCTAGGATGACTTTGTCCATGATTTGTCTACCATCAACATAGCCTGACTGCTCCGGGGATATAATTTTCGGTAAGATAGGCTTGAGTCTCCTAGCAATCACTTTTGTTAGGAGTTTGTAGATGACATTACAAAGAGCTATGGGTCTGAACTGCTTGGGGTGGTGTTCCTGCCCCTATTTGAGTATTAAGGTGAGGAATGTCGCATTAAGATCCTAGAGGACTTGCCCAGTGGCTCTAGAATCTTCAAGAATTTCCCAAACCTCTACCCTGATCATCGACCAGCAATAGTGGAAGAAATCACTGGTGAAACCTTCAGGTCCAGGAGCCTTGCATTTAGGGGTGTCTTGAAGCGCTTGATCCACTTCCTTGATTGTAATGGGCCAGAGCAGGGCTGAGTTTTTCTCCTGGGTAACGAGGGAGGGCACATGTTGCATGACCTTAGTAATGGCTGCATGACATTAGTAATGGTTGCATGTCTATCTGGGAGAGGTTCCGTGAGGAGATCTTGATAGTATTCAATCAAGGTCGACTCCATGTCTTCATGGGAGTGAATGGTCTCCCCAGCTGTAGAGATGAGACATGTGATCTTATTGGAGTACCTTCTATGGATGACAATCCTATGAAAGAATTTGGTATTGTGTTCCCCCTCCTTGAGCCATTGGATGCGCGATTTATGTTTCCAAAGAATCTCTTCTTGTCTTTTCTTGGCTTCTAGCTGTTGATTTACTGTTTCTTCTTGGGCTTTTAGCTCATTCGTTAGACCCTGTGTTCTGATCTGGTTTTGAATCTCACCCATTCATTCTGACAGCTACCTCTGGGAATCAAAGATATTGCCAAAGGTTTTCTTATTCCAAAGCTTGAGAAGTTGTTTGAGGTTTTTTAACTTCTGTTGAAATCTGTACATTTTTTAGCCATGAGAGACCTCTGCCTCCCTCCACCAGTCCTATATTTTTGCCTGGAAAACTGGGTGGTCGAGACAGAACTATTCAAACCTGAAGGGTTTCTTTCCCAGCATGGCTGGCACATCTAGCCATAGCTGAATAGGCCAATGATCCGAACCAGAGAAATTCAGGATGGTAGCTTCCAGAGCTGTGCCTTCCAACATGAGAGAGTTAGAGATGAGGAATCGGTCTAGTTTGCAAGCAATTTGGTGTATTCTGGTTCTTCTATTTGTCTAGGTGTGAATTCCATTGATAGTCTCCAAGTCGATAAGGTGAAGGTTGTCTATGAGGCTGTTGAAATCATTGGTTTCTCGATCCAGTCGTCTTGATCCACCTTTTTTTTCCTCCAGGCTGCGAATGATATTGAAATCTCCTCCAATAATCCATCTATTGTGTTGCATTAGATTGGATAGGTAGTTCAGATTCCTGAGGAAGGCCTGCTTCTCCCTTAGGCTGGCTGAGCCATAGACATTAGTCAAGTGAACCAGCTTGTTTGAGCCAATAAGCCTGTAATCTACTATAATGGACCATCTGGTGGCGATAAAGTTTTCTAGCAGCACTGAGTTGGTGTTCCAGAGGATAGCCAGTCCTCTAGATGTACCTGTGGCCGCTGTTGAGACTACTTCCCCTTGCTTCCAACAATAGGGAAGTATTCTATCGACATCTTCTGAGGTGCATTTTGTTTCCTGCAGAAGTACTATATCAGGTTTTTCCGCCAAAATAAGATCCCGTAGCAATTTTTGCATGCTACGTCCATTGAGGCCTATGATATTCCATGAGATGATCTTCATGATGATGGGGGGGGGTGGGGAGAGGAGGGGAGCTATCCTAGATCATATGGATTTTCCCTGAGTTTACCATGAAGTGGCCTATTTCTTGTATAAGCTTGTTGGTGGATTTTGTCCCTCTTTTCTTTTCGTCTTTCTCAGATTTACTTGGGTTTTTTGACTGACTACTCTGTATTCCCAACCCTTGGCTAGCTCTTGCGGAGGACTTAGCAGAGGAGTTTAGGAAGACCTTGTGCACCTTTCGTAGTTGATCCCTGGGTATGGTGTATAGTTTTTGCTGCCTATAGGCGTGCTCGAGGTGCTCCAAATCCACCCCGGCTAGATCTTGCTCCTCCATCTCCATTTCTGCATCCCCATCCTCTGTCTCTAGAAAGTCCTGTGGATCCTGAGCCACATTTAGGGGAGTGAGATATGACTCCTTACCCTGTGGGGATCATACCTCCCCTTGTCTAGCAACTTGGGAGCCACTATCTGGAGGTGGTTCAATGGGTTGTGTATGGGTTGCGGGATTCTCTGGTTGATCTTGTAAAATGGAAAATTTATTACTAGTTGAGGGATCTTTACTTACTTGGGCTGGTTGCTTCCTTTCGCCTTGTCTTGTTTTCCCTGTTGGTTGAGTGAAGCCATCCTTTTCTTTGCTGCTTTCTGGGTTCCCTTCCTTGTGAACAATATTGAGAGGGAATTCCCTAAAAAGATGGTCATGTTCATGGCATTTCCGGCATCGAAACGGAATGTGTTCGTAGTCGATAGTTTGGGTCCAGTCCTCGTCATGATATTCCAATATGATGGATCCTGGGAGCAGTTTGGCTATGTTCAGGTACACACAGATTCACGCATAAGAGGTATAGAGCCTCTGCATGGTGGCTTCATAAGACTTAACATAAATGCCGATGGTGTTGCCTATGCCAGCCAGGACCTCCTCTAGCCAGAATTCCTATGGGAGAGAGTATAATCTAATCCATACAGGTGCATGTGCAAAGTCCTCCTTTTCAGGGCTGAACTTCTCTATCCAGAATCGTAAGAAGAGACCCGCTGAGTTAAATAAGTACGGCCCCCCATCAAAGATGCGGTTGCGATCCTCAAGTTTATGGAAGATGATTGTGAAAAACCCCTTAGATGCCAATTGTAGCTCATAGTGACCTTTTGGCTTCCACCAATATTGTATCCATTTGATCAGATCGCGCTCGGAAGGCCAGAGCCCCAGGAATTTTCCCACCAGGGCATAGTCTCTCATATATTTCTTTTGCTCTTCTATGCATGGTGAGATGATAACATATTTTGGGGCTTGTGGCGCTTGTGGAATACATTTACCTGGCATCCATAGAGCTGACATGGTGGATGGGAGAGTCTCTTTCTCTGGATCGATGTCCATCTCTCGATCCGATTTCCTCCCTCTTTTCTTTTCGTCTTTCTGAGATTTACTTGGGTTTTTTGACTGACTACTCTATATTCCCAGCCCTTGGCTAGCTCTTGTGGAGGACCCAGCAGAGGAGTTTAGGAAGACCTTGTGCACCTTTCGTAGTTGATCCCTGGGTATGGTGTATAGTTTTTGATGCCTATAGGCATGCTCGAGGTGCTCCAAATCTACCTTGGCTAGGTCTTGCTCCTCCATCTCCATTTCTGCATCCCCATCCTCTATCTCCAGAAATTTAGACGGATCCTGAGCCACATTTAGGGGGGTGAAATCTGTCTCCTTACCTTGTGGGGATCGTACCTCCCCTTGTCTAGTATCTTGGGAGACATTATCCGGAAGTGGTTCAGTGGGTTGTGTGTGGGTTGTGGGATTTTCTGGTTGATCTTGTAAAATGGCAAATTTATTGCTAGTTGAGGGATATTTACTTACTTGGGTTGGTTGCATCTTTCCTCCTTGTCTTCTTTTCCCTGTTGGTTGAGTGAATTCGTCCTTGTCTTTGCCTCTTTCTGGGTTACCTTCTTTGTGAACAGTATTGAGAGGGCATTCTCAAAAAAGATGGCCATGTTCATGGCATTTCCGGCATCGTAACGGAATGTGTTCGTAGTCGATGGTTTCGGTCCAGTCTTCGTCATGATATTCCAATATGATGGATCCTGGGAGAGGTTTGGCTATGTTCAGGCACACACAGATTCGTTCATAAGAGGTATAGAACCTTTGCTTGGTGGCTTCAAAAGACTTGACATAGATGTCGATGGTGTTGCCTATGCCTGCCAGAACCTCCTCTAGCCAGAATTCTTGTGGGAGGGAGTATAATTTGATCCATACAGGTGCATGTGAAAAGTCCTCCTTTTCAGGGATGAACTTCTCTATCTATAATCATAAGAAGAGACCCGCCGAGTTGAAGAAATACGACCCCCCATCGAAAATGAAGTTGCGATCCTCAAGGTTATGGAAGATGATTGTGAAAAACCCCTTAGATCCTAGTTGTAGCTCATAGTGACCTTTTGGCTTCCACCAATATTGTATCCATTTGATCAGATCGCACTCGGAAGTCCAGAGCCCCAGGAATTTCCCAACCAAGACATAGTCTCTCATATATTGCTTTTTCTCTTCTATGCTTGGTGAGTTGATAACATATTTTGGGGCTTGTGGTGCATGTGAAATACATTTACCTAGCATCCATGGAGATGACGTGGTGGATGGGAGAGTCTCTTTCTCTGGATCGATGTCCATCTCTCGATCCTTGAATGTTCCTTCCTCTAGTAATTTCGAGTGCAGATTTGGTGGCGGCTCGAAGGTCGATCGTTTCGTACCCTCTGCAACATTTCCATTTGTCGTGACTTGGCTGTAGGAGGCGCCCGTTAGCCCTCCCTCCTTGCGAGACACGAGCCCCAGCGGGGCAGCTGTTGGAACAACTCGGCTCAGAGCGGCTGCAAAACCCTAAACCCTCGGCTCAGAGTGTTTTTTTCTCGCATTAGTATCTATATTAACAATATTCAACTAAAGATATTGTAAAACATTGGAAACAACATTTAACAAACAAACAAAAAGGTCACAATCAAATGTTGGATTGGTTATCAGTTAATTAAATGTTTTATTAACTCTTTAAAACACTTTTTAATTCAACATTTTGACACTTTGGTGGTTTGTGAACTTGATCTTTTTTAAAACTCCCGAAGGGCAATCTCCCAGAGTGACATGGAAGAGATGACATAATTCTTTATGACATGTCAAGAAACGAGAGGTGCCATGTGTCACTTGAAAATGTGTGAATCATCCAACGGAAATGTCAGAAACGAGTGCCATGTGTCAGCCCAAGAAAAGAACTTTAAATGATGCGTGTCTTATGACTCATCCATAAGTCCTTTAAGAATTTATTGTAAGGAACTATCTTCGGGATTTCGGGACTTCGGTGTTTTTTTTGTTTAGACTTCTTGGCATACCCAAAGCATGATTCTCCAAAGTGACCATTAGAGACTTTCTTTTAAAAATCAGGGAGCTTCTAAACTTCAGAGATCACTAGGACCGTTCGATTAAATTAGGGTAATTCATCAATGATGGATATTGTAAGCGCCTTATTGAAGAACAACGAACCTTGGATTTATCTTAAAAGAGAATTTTTTAAGGTTCAAAATCTAAAAACTATGTGTGTTCCAATAGTTCCATGGATCCTTTCCCTCATGAGATATCCCTAACAATGGGTAGTCCAATTATTTTATAATTCATCACAATGTAACATCTTCTCAAGGTTGTTTCTTGGCCTTCCCCTTACTCATGCAAAGACAAATTTGGGTTCGAGGTTAAATTTACATGTGTCTAGAAAAGGGTAAAAGTGAATTACAACCCCTTCCCCTTCTATCCTTGTACCCAAGTTAACTTTGGAGGTCATTTTCACAAGTGTTTTCTCATTTCCCAAGCTTTCTAGGAACTAGGATACGATAGATACCCTCATTGATACAAGATTCCTTCACTTTAGTGCATTTCCCCATTGTCCACCAAGATATCAACCTACAACAAATTAGTCCATCAAAGATACCAATTTACACATACAACATCATCATTCCTATTCATCACATGAAATATCTCATTAACCAAGTATAAATCATAAATCATATTATGAACCACATTAAATGAAAAAAGGTACTCAATACATGTACACATCATATCAAGTCATCCAACATGTGTATATATCCTAAACCATATCAATGGAAACGTACCCAATACATGTATGCATCAAGGCACCCATCATGTGCATTCATATCATAAACCATATCAAAGGTAGGGTATCCAATACTATCATACATTAAGGCATCCATCATGTGCATACATATCATGAACCATATCAAGGGTAGGGTATCCTATCAATATATCAAAGGAAATGCACCAAATACATGTATACATCAAAGAACCTATCATGTGCATACATATATTAAACCATATCAAAGGTAGGGTATCCAATATTGTCATACATTAAGGAATCCATCATGTGGATAAATATCATGAACCATATCAAAGGTAGGGTATCCAATCAATATATTATGAATCATACAAATGTATCAAATCACATATACACGTCATCAATTATAATATGAAACCACTCTATAGAAATATATCGAACAAATTTATGCATCATCAATCCTAATATGAAACCACTCCGATAGAACAATATCTAACACATGTGCACATCATGAAATACCTTTCCTAGTAGGGAATCCATGCAAGTCACATACCAACAAGGAATCTACACATAATCACAATGGAATGTCTTTCTAATAGGGCATCCACATATGTGGGCATCATATGAGGGTGAATCACATAATAATATGACAAATCATACTAATCTTCATTAAGGGTTATCGCAACCACTTGGCTATCATCAAGAGCATGAAATATCATCATCAATATCCATGAACATGTTAAACAATAGGTATGCATGTAATATTAACCATATCATTAAGACTAGTCATGCTAATTCCTCATAAAATATTTCCATGGATACATACTTATTATTAAGAGCATTCAATTCTAATTAGATAATCAACAAGGAGACATTATTGTTCATCACTAATTAAGTAATCACATAGATATAAAGGGTATAATCATTGACTCACCCATGTTTTTGACTGTGATTAAATACCAAAGAAGGGACCATATAGGGGATGAGGAGTCCCAATCCCCATCTCCTACAATCGTCATAATCAATAGCACCACGTATAATCAAAATAAGAATTCAATCATCATAATGAGGAACATAAGAGTATAATTAAATCATGTGATTATCGACAACTAAGGGTCAATATGCTTACCCTTGTTATTCTAAGTATATACATATAAGAAGGATAGTTTGAACTATAATCTTGCATAGTCACCACCATACATGATGGGGGATTACAATCGTCCACCTCTTTATAGGGATACATCCTCAAAGCCAATTCAATATCATGTAACCAAGCATAAAATGAACTTCTTTAATCTCTAGATTCCTAACTCAGGAATCCCCTACTTTGATCTTGATATCATCATTATCAAATAAACCTATGTTACCATTATAGACGATAACAATTATTGTTGGTTATTATTTGATTACCATTCCCATTATTAAGTTCATGGTAAGTCATTGGGATATCCAAATCCTAAATATTAACTATGTATCCTTCTCCAATCAATTTATCATGAAATAAAATCATGAAGTCATTAATAATCCATGTCATTTCCAACAAAAGCTCTAAGGATTTATTCCTCACATGGTAGAGTGGCTATTGTTCTAGTTCAACATTTATCACCACAAAGAAATACCTCTCGAATGAAATGATATGTAATTG
The DNA here is from genome assembly GCA_900067695.1 of Picea abies. Lineage (NCBI taxonomy): Eukaryota > Viridiplantae > Streptophyta > Pinopsida > Pinales > Pinaceae > Picea > Picea abies. The sequence goes on from CBVK0100314990.1 coordinate 8,055, forward strand.
ATGACCTCCTGGGATACCCACATTATTGTAGAATTCTCAAATTCAATTATGCCCAGCTCTAGAATTCGAGCTGCACTCAAGGCTTCGAAATACAACTGTAGCCATTGATTTATTCTTTCCTTCTGTTAGGTTTGAACTGTCAGTCTGAATGTCTCTTATTTGGAGTATATTTCAATCTCTGACTCTGAAATACTTAATCTGAATCACCTTACATAATCCCTTCAGATTCCGAGCTCTTGACCATCCTTTGTCATCGATATATTTCATGTCGCTTGATCTACACCGTCGATCAAACTTCACTTATCAAAGTTCCCTTCCACTTTGCACTCTTATATTTAGACTCTGAAGGCCCCTTTCACTATCGCATGATCCTCTTATATTTAGACTCTGAAGGTCTTCAATCTATTGTTAGGGATCTATTAGCGATTGAATAAATGGTTAAGATAGCTTCAGATCTTTCAACTAGATCCGATGAATCCTCTCTGCACAGACTTATGATCTGATGGTCACGATGAATCACGATAGAGATCGGACGGTTCATGTTTCTCTATCATCTGCAAAGGGTTTATTCCTCTACTCACGTCCGATTCCACATAGAATTGGGTCTTATTCTCAATCTCGATCTGATCAAAGGATAATTTTTGATCCTGTCATGATCAACAATGTATCACAATTATTTTTGCGTGTATTTCACTGGATACCTTCCCATACAATTCAAGAAGGGGATTCTTCTTGTTCGAATACTTACGCCTGCAACATTCAGTCCTACATATATTTAACACATAAAATCCACATAGAGGTTTTTAACTGACCAACTCCCTACAACACTTGAAATAGAGTGATATCATTCATAAATCATACAAGACTATACATGTAAGTTACATAAGGCCTCTTAATGGCCCTTTAACATTTCCCACTCTTTGGCCTGATTCTTTGTTCAATTGGCCACCTCTCATGCTCAAAAGATTACATTTTTAATGCAAGGTTCTTGAACCTGAATATGTTTAGACCATAATAATCATTCACCAAATTAGTCTCCAAGATCTATTAAGATCCAAAAAATCCTCATGAGATCTATAATTCGCCTAAGATCTATCTAAATCCTCACAATTATCAATCATCTCTCAAAAATCTTGATATCTTCTTTAACAAGGAAGATTCAATTACATATTAAATGAATCTCAACTTAACAACCCTTATCCGATGAAATTCTTCTAGAATTAAATAAAACATAGACAAATATAATAATCCAAAGACCCCCCTAGGTCTAAACAATTATGTTTTTATTATGAAGGAAGGATACTCCTGCATCAGACTCCCAAGGTTCAAATGTTTCATGATCTCTTGATCATGAGTCTTCAACTGTTGAAGTCTTCCTGGATCCCAAAATTTATGTTGTTTCTTACCTTCTTTGCTACCTTGATGTTACCATGTTGTTGTCTACAACCTTACTGAATCCCATACTTTACTATGTTGTTGTGCAACATCTTTGCTTGCTTTAGTAATATGTACTAGCATGCTATTCTTCTTCTTCTTTATCTGGTATCTCATTTCAGAAACCTTCATCAAATTCTTCCTTAACTCCTCAATGTCCAATGTTATCCTCCACTGGTGCACACTACTACTGTAATTCTGCTGCAAATTTCTACAAAATTTTTGTATGGCTATTGCCACCTCTTAGTTTTAATATCTCTCTCTGTCCTCAGCCTCTTAAGAAAATTTCTCACTCAATAAAACATTATGAATACAATATTTCATATCTTCAAGCTACATGCTCAATTTGCAAGATTGCTCAAATAAACTATGTTCTTGGAATTTACTAAAATGAAAGACTTGCTACAAAAAAATTATACCTTTCTTCATAATCATGAACCAATGATCATCATACCCTACTATCATCTTCTCCTTAGAAAGCTCCATACTTGCATTATTGTAGACTTGCATAGCTCTTTCCAAGAATTTATGTGCTTCATCCTATGAAGTATCTCCAAGACAACTATTCATCCTCCTTGCATCTCCATCATCTGCATCCTTTGAATATGCATGACTTCCCTAATCACAACTTCTAAGAAACAATGTTGTCCCTTCCTCTAACATGCCAGAATTTAGAATCTCTCTCTCTCATATGCCTTCATGGGGCAATCCCTCCTCTTGGACAACTTCAAGTGGTTTCCTATTTCCATGACTTGTAAGTCTTACAAACATACACAAATCATCAGTTTTAAAAACATGATAATCTTTTGTCTCCTTAGATGCCTCTAGCATATTCTCCTTATCCAATTTTTCCATGAGGTCTACACTTTGAACCTCATCTTCCTCTCCCATCATCACTCCCTTCTCTAGTTAAAAAAAGTGAATGTTTAGTCCTGCCCTCAAGGACTCTCCATACTCAGCTTCTCTAATTTGAGCTTTCAACCTTTGCTTTTTCTTCCTTGTAATTAAATGCTTAATAGGCCATCTAGACTTCCTCTTCAGTATCCATCCATATCTCTGGTTTTCTTCAGTCTCCTGTAGCGGATCCATAATAATGTTGAGCCTCTCCTTTAGCTTACTAAAATCTCTGTCAAGTTCATCTTGACTCATCTTTCTTCCAACTGCTTTGGTATCCTCCTTATTCTGGTTGTGGATTCTTTGTGAACCTTTGACATGACCATTAGTGGTCATTTATATCTCTTGCAAACTTATCCTAGTCTACTGTGAGTTGCATCAATCCCCTATAGCAAGTCTCCTCTACCTGCTACCTAATACCTCACCAAGTTTCCCCTTGAGTTGTGGCCTTTTGGTATTACAGGTTCTCTCCACTAGAACCCTATGAGCACTCATCTTCTCTTCTTTATATCTTATGCACCTACCCACTTCTCCTAAAAACTTCAATTGTCATCTGCACTTCCAATCTGTAGCTAGAAAGTTACAACATCTATTGATGCAAGGTTCTTCCACAAAGTCTTCACTTGAGAGCTCTGTTGCACCCCTTTTTCTCCTCTATCACAACTCTGTTGGCTACAAATGGATGCTACCAATTCTTTACTGCTACATGCTAACTAACATTACCACTGTTAATTAAAATCCAGAGATAAAACATTATACCTCATACCTTTAAGATCTTGTTCTGAGATCTTGTCTCATCTACTTCTTGGTTGGAATGATCTTCAAGCCTATAGTAAGGCTTTATAGGAATTGTATATCCAATTCCTTTTTTTGTTGTCTGCACAAATCTTCATATACTTCCTTCTCTTGAAATTGTAAATGTGTTGAACCTACACAAAATATATCTAGCTAGAAAATACTACACACATTTGCAGAGAGATTGAGAAAGAAGGAGAGAAAGAATGGAAGAATTCTCGATAACTGTATTCCACACTCAAAGAGTGAATAATTTACAATATGTATAGGATA
>CBVK0100314991.1:0-11536 GCA_900067695.1 Picea abies
GACTAGATAATGACTAATTATGACTAATAAAAAAGGAAAAACCTTAGGAAGAAGAAATCCCAGGTATGTGTGAAGTAACTCCAACAAACATTGTCTTTTTTATGTATCCCTTACAGAATATCAAAGAGCATTAAATTGCTCTGATACCAAAATGATGACCTCTCAGCCTACCCACAGTATTGTATAATTCTCAAATTCAATTATTCCCATCTCTGGAATTTGAGCTGCACTCAAGGCTCTAAATTTGTGCATGGGCTCAATATCCTTAATAGAGTTCTGGACTAACTATGTTTTCACACTAGAACCTAAGCGCTCAAAATTAGGTTCTCTCTTCTACATGACCGAGTGCTAAAAATTCTAGTTTATACTTTTCATCACTTCTCATATGGGGCTTATTGCATATGTCCTTGACCATGCCTACAATCTTCATCGCTTGGGAACTTGTCTCCTCATGGACCATACAATTTTTACCACCTTTAATTCTTATCCATTGATCATCACTAAAAGGATGATCTAGATCACATCTCATATAGATGTTCCTTTAATCCTCGTCATATAATACTTTCCTCATGGATGCCCCCAATTAATCCTCATAATGGATTAATATGCAGACAAAATTTGGCTAGCGATCGATCTTGATCCTTAGTTCCTCTCTGCAATGGATAGTCCTAATTTTTTGTTGGAGTGTTATTTTCGGAGGGTCTCCTTGAACATCGACCAAGTCATCCAAAAACGTAGACTCTGATAGCCCGTGTCTCTTCTTTTAGTTTCGAACATCCGAACAACCTCCACAGTTTATCTGTCATAATATCTATGGTCCCAATTCATCATCCTTTACTCTGTTGTACTAAGTCTTCATTAGTCAAACTACACGTGTATTCCATGTGTCACTTGTCCACTCATCCATGTCACTGCCACATGTCCACTTCTCATTCGCTAATTCTACGCATGGATCTTTATCAACTGACATGTATCCTCATTTGAGTCGTTGATATATTCCACTCTAAATAAATATCGGTCATCTATTGGGCTTGTCCCTTGCCTCAGGCTCTTAAATACAACTGTAGGCATTGGTTTAATATTTCCTTCTATCAGGTTTGAACCGTCGATATGACCTTCTCTTAATCAGAGTATCTTTCAATATTTGACTCCTAAATACTTACTCCAAATCTCCTTACACCATCCCTTTAGATTCCAAGGTCTTGACCATCCTTTTCCACCGATCTATTTCACGTCGTGCGATATACATCATCGATCAAAATTCACCTATCAGAGTTCCCTTCCACTTTACACTCCAACATTTAGACTCTAAAGGACCCTTTCACTATCACATGATTCTCCTCCAGTCTCCGATCTATGGTTAGAGCTCAATCAACGATTGAATAAACACTTGAGATAAATTCATACTTTCAATTGGATCTGAAGACTCTTCTCTTCACTGACTTACGATCTGACGGTCATGATGAATCCCGTTAGATATCAAAGGTTCCTATTTATCGATCACTTGCAAAGGGTTTCTTCCTCTTTTTACACCCGATTTCACACTGAGTTGGATCTTAACCTTGTTCCTTCTCAATCTTGATCTGATCAAAGGATCATTGTTGATCCTGTCATGATCAACAATGTATCATGATTCTTTGTGGGATTATTCCACTGGCTACCTACACATACGATTCAAGAAGGGGATTCTTCTTGTTCAAATACTTACGTTTGCAACATTTAGTCATGTAGATATTTAACACACATAATCCACACAATGGTTTCTAACTTACCAACTCCCTATAACACTCGAAACATAGTGATATCAGTCATAAATCATAGAAGACTATACATGCAAGTTACATAAGGCCTCTTAATGGCGCTTTCACATCTCCGACTCTTTCACTTGATTCTCTATTCAATTGGCCACCTCTCATGCTCAAAAGATTACATTTTTAATACAAGTTTCCTAAACCTAAATCTTTTCAGACCATAACAATCATTCACCAAATTAGTCTCCAAGATATCTTAAGACGCACAAAATCCTCATGAGATATATAATTAGTGTAATATCTCTCTAAACCCTCACAGCTCTCAACCAACTCTCACAACTCTTGAGATATTCTTTAACAAGGCATATTCAATTACATATTAAATTAATTTCAACTCAACAACCCTTATCCCATGCAATTATTCTACAATTAAATAAAACATCGAAAAATAGAATAATCCAAAGACCCCCTAGGTCTAATCAAATGTGTTTTGATTATGAAGGTAGGATGAACCTACATTAGTAATGCATAGTTGCATGTCATCTCACTCTATCCTTTCAATTAGTTATCTTACATACTATGTCACTATCATCAACGTGTCAAGATCATAATTATCATTATCCCTAAACCACCCCACGTACATAATATATTAACAATAAACAATCACAATATCTTAACTAACAAACTATAGAAGCAACATATTAACAATACATAGACACCATATTAGAAATATGTAAACAATATAAACATTATATTAATAATATAAACAAACTATACAAACCATACAAACACACTATATAAACAATATTAACTATGGTAACAAAAATACAATATTAAACACAAAGCACCCAACGATATTAAACAAACAATGAACAATGCATATAACATAGTAATGAGATAAATGCATCAACACAGTAATATTAACATATATGCAATAATAAAATACATGAATGTAATAAATATTAATAACTAAATATATCGACTTGAGTAGGCCTAATGGTTAAGAACATGTGTTTCCTTCTTGGAGGTCAAAGGTTCAAATACAAAGGGAGGTATGGCATGTACACCTATGTAAACTTTATAAGTCAAATCGCTACAACAAACAAGGAGGTCTCATACACCAATTTGGTGATATATATATCCCCTTTGGATTTGAACCTGTGACCTCTTTAGAGGAATCATATGTTCTTAACCATTAGGTCCACTCAATATAATATATATACATACATTTTATTAACATATTAACACAGTAACATTATAATAGCACAACAACATAATACATAGCATAACATAACCCAAGAAAACAACATAATAACACAACAATTTTTTGTCGAATGCCCTTAGGCATCTCTTTAAATACCTAATAAAATTTTGGAGATCCACATGAGTAGAGGGTCTAAATGTTTGAACATCTAGTGAGAACAATTGTGAAATTACACCATGGTGTCACTTTTTTAGTAATTTCATCATGTTGTTAGAGCTTATCACTTTAGAAGGTTTCCCTTGGATACCTTTGTGTTCAATTTCCTTGCCTTCCAAGGAAAATCTCATGAAGCGTTCCTAAAATTAAGAGCTACCAGACATATGTGAGTATATTGTTCATAGTACCCATAGTGCTAATGATTCATTTGAAATTTATTCATCCGATCTTGTATCAAAAGAGAAAACACTACATCAACTCAAATTCCCATTGATTATAGGGTTGATGTATTCCTCCCATTGTCATGATGTCAAATTTTGTAGTTAATCAACCACATTGTTGGATATGTCTTCCTCTACAAGATCCATAAACCTTTCTCCCTACATGGATTCCATAGGCTAGATGATGTCTCTACCCTCAAATTGAAAAGACATTTGGTGTTTCACTCTTTACAAAATAATGCAATATAGGGATCCTTATCATCCACTATCTTGATGAATTCAAATACACATAAGTATCTATCATACCCAAGTCAAATTAGACCCCTTCCAGTAGAGCAATATAGATATCCTCAACTGATTCTCCAAGCATAATTGAATGGTTGATTAAACCAACTTTGATTGTCCCATTAACAATGTCTCTTTGGTAGGATATTCATGGTATATCCTAGAAATATAATTACATATTGCACCTCATGATGCCATGCTATTCACTTTGATAGTTTCAATCCCACTCCTTTACCCCTGTGAGCATCACCTGATACAATGAGTGCTATGTGGACTATTCAATATCATGAAATATTTGATCATTCTGACTAATTATCATGATACATAGGTCCTTCTTAATGACTTACTCTATGCAAATAATCCCAAAAATGATATCTCATATGTTGGACTATGAAATCCTCACAATTCCTTCCATTTTCCTTACTCAATGTAGAGTTCCTTCATAGACATTTTTTGATGTACCTAAAGATTCTACTAATAAAGTAAACAATATCATGTAGGTTCTCTCATCATGTAGAATTCTCAAAAAGGTTTACGACCAAACCTTAACCTCATTATCTATGGAAAGTGGATTCAAGAATCTTTCTCAATTCTACGATATGCTCTTGAGCTTTGCAGTCGAGATGGTGTCATTGATCTGAATATTAGGTTCTCATGGATTCCCATATCACATGAATAGGATGCTTCAAGTATTCCTTTTTCTCAATCACATCCAAATTTAAGGAATGAAGAGAGGATTTCATTATATTCCCTAGTAGTAATGTATCTAGGTATACTATAGTCTCAACTCCTCCTCATGTGGAAATGTTCAATATTGTACCATTTTCTTTTGTAGTAGCAAGTCTAAAAGATTATGGATAAAAAATTACAATATTAACTCTACAATGCCTCCTATATTAGGCCTCCCACTTTTCAATCAATTATGGACAATGTTTGATGTTATATGCCCCATCGTTTGATAGTGGTTGTACCATGCTTGTTGTGGTTGTATAAAACTTCTTTTTGTGACCAACTTCATTACATTTGAATCATCACACATGAGGTTTATTCTCATCGAGCATACCTCCCCCCCTTGACCCCCCCAATTCTCATGTTCTTAGTCCATTCCATGAATCCTTACCACATAATAATTCACCATGAATATGTTCTTCTCAAACCTCTCTTCCAATGCTTGCATTAATCTACAATCCTTAGTGTAGTGTGTATTTATCCTACCTAAGTTAGAGTATAAGAAAATTGTAGAATACATATTTTTGTAGTAATGGATAATGTTATCAATGTTGAACCAACTTATTTTGTAGCTTACGTATTTCCACCATGGTATTCCTAGTGAAAGGATCCATCATAATGGAAGTCTACTAGTGTACCATAAGGAAGTCATTACATAGATGAATGCCCATATTGGATATAGTACACAATACACTCTCTCCCCATTTTTCTTTCTTGTTGCCAATTATTGAATATGTTTCAAAAAGGAAGTTATTTGGTACTAGAATTGCACCATCCAAGGGGAAATTATTAGGATTATAACATTGGCTAACCCTCTAATCAACACAAGGAACATTTCAAATTCTAGTACTACCTCCTATTAAGTTCTCAAGTGATATTTTGGTAAGGGTTTGTAAAAGAGGTAACACTCTTCCAATCAACGATTGCTTATATTGCATACCCTAAATGGTGTAAACAAGATGATTCATGAGGACATGGAACATTTTATCATACTACCACACTAATTGGCCAACCCTTTTCTTAATATCCTTTAACTTATAAATACTATTTTCCTTAGAATTTGTATTTTTAAACTCCTGGACAAAGTTCTGATTCAATTGATCCAAAGTCTACTCATGACTCGTGGAAGTACTTTTCTTGCACCTAATATACCATTCTAACACTCTTCCATGCATATTGGTTTGAAATCTACCATCCTAACAACTATTAGTTCCTTGTGCAATCCAAATAACATTGCAGAATAAGTAGTGTTGCTCTATGTGTTCTTCTCCACGACCATGAATAAAGGCAACTACAACATTGAATTTGCAGGTGGATTCTCCATCCTCATAGTTTTCAGTCCTAGAACCAACAAAAATCCTAGAGGACTAGGTTATGCAACCAAGTTTTTAATTCCAAATGTGACCTTGACACTACTCAACACAGCTATTGACAAAGTCACACTAGTAGAATTTGGAAAATAAATGACTATGTGACAAATTGTTTTGTCACAACAACTAAATATGACTAAATTCTACTATTTTTTTGCAACATAGCTATAAATGACTAAAATAAATGACTAATTTGATCGTCGAGGAAAAAACACAACTAAATAATTAGTCACACAAATAAAAATGGATAAATAAATGACTATTATTTCTATAGACTAACATTTGGTAATTTGGACATTAATATATATAATTTCTTGTTATATACCTTATGGTTTCTATGAAGGTCTCATTATATTAGACCATTGGTAATCTATTCTTCAAAAAACAAGAAGGGGAATATAACATATAATCTAGAGTGAAATCTACAACATCTATCCGGCTTGATCCATGGAATTCCTAAACAATGAAATTATCCTAATGATCCAAGAGGATCTAGGAACACTCATAGAGGTCCAAGAGGATCGAGAACGCTCACAGAGGTCAAGAAGGATTCATAAATTCTCAAAATTCAATCATGCCAAATGCTCTCCAAAACAACATCAATGCATAGAGATCAGTGATATCTTTGCAACGATGCAAAAATTGCCTCAAATGAAGTTCATATGCAAAAGTTATGGTGGGTCAAAGTTCAAGTCAAACTAGGGAAAAGGGGGAAAAAGTAAAAGGGTCAAGGTGACACGTGTCACCACTCCAAGGGTGACATGTGGAATGACCATATAGGCCATACAGTGCTGACATAGGTGACCTCATATAGTGACATGTGGTAGGAAGGTGACATGACACAACCATACGCTGACTAGGAAAATCATATAGGTTATGTGGAAAAATCACAGGTTGACAAGTGAAAATGATAGTCCAATGAGATGCCACCATGTGGTAACCTCTCGTTGTCCAATTATGGTTTATATATATCAAAATTATATGGGATTCAATGGGGGTCAAACCCACGAACTCCCATAAGCCTTACACAAGCCTCCACTACCAATAGACCACACACATGAGACTTAACCTTATATGGCATCATTTGTATTTAAGTTTCATAAAAATTTTGAATGGAGAAAAAAGGGTCGAAGGAATAATCCCTCAACCCATGCCATATTCTTTGTAATATAACTATGTGCCAAGATTCACATGGGGAATTAAAAATAAGTAGGCTGAATTAGAAATAAAGGTTATTTTGGGAAGAAAGGCATGCTACAGGAAAGTGAAAACTAGAAGGAAAAGAAGCATGCACAAATGCATGGAATACCTAATGAAGCCAGGGTTAGGTTTTTTGCAATGCATTGTAATGGATGATGAGCCAGAAAAATATATATAGAGATGCTTAGAAGATGTTTAGGGGATGATTTTTGAGGAGATACTTTTCAAAAGAGAGAATGTTTTGTTTAGGATAAGCATTAGTAACACTACTGTAATCCGATACCTTTTTGTAAGTTGTTCAACTGTAAGGGGCTCAAGAGGGTAGATCTTGAGGGTTAGATCACATGCTGAGGAGCTTGGTGTGATCTAGTCCGCCTCATAATAGATATCGACCCAACTAAGAATGAGTTGTAAAGTGCACGATGCTGTATTTTTGGAACTACCATAATAGAAGAGCTGAGAGCCAAATCTTTGTGGGCGTAACCCAAGAGGGGGTGAACCACGGTAAAACCTGTTTTATGTGATTTTATGCTTCTATCTCTTTTATTGTATATGAATATATGTTAGAATGATGTATGAATGAATTAATGAATGAGAATGTCAATATATTGTGTTACTAAGTAAATAAAACTCTCAGCGCGCAACTAACATATTCACATTCATTCTCGGATTGTGAACACTTGAGTATTGCAGTCACCCATTAAGAGTATCTCGTGTGAGACTGCACAATGCACTTTGTGCATCGCGCTGCCTTCTGGGTTACTAGGAGGGCCAATAGTTTTAAAGGCTTTGTTGGATCCCTAGTAGACCTTGGCCTGGGTCAATAATGTTAAAGGTATAACTTAGAAAACCAAACAAAAAATGGTTTCATTGCTAGTTGGAACAACATAGGATTGAGTAGACACGATCTATTGAAGATCTATTAAAATTAATGTAAGATATGCGGAAGGTGGGTCAAAAGAATAATGAATCGGAAAAAAAGAAGGTGAGAAGAATGCGCCGCTAGAAGGGGATGTTGAGAATGTGGAATCCCATAAAAGCAGAGATTGAAAGTTGGCTAAAGATAAAGGAGCTAGAGTTTGTGCATAAAGATAACAAAAACCCTAGAGTAACACCACACAAATATCTTGAGAAGTATGTGTTTACTGATCTGCATGAAGTCTTTTTCTATGATTTTCCACACTTACTATAGGAATGGATATTGAGGTTGAAGGATAACCATGCAATGAATCAGATCCAACAGTTAGAGTGGACCCCAGTTCAGATTGAGAAATTATTGCAGGTGAATAACAAATTCACTCGCACAATAGATTTTTGGCTCAACAGTATTGTAGCAGGATTTATAACATAATTTGTAGTAGATACCACGAAGTTGTACAGAGCAACAGAGCACAAGTTTCTACGTGGCCATCGAGTAAGGTATATTAGATCGATGTATACATCTATTAATATTTTTCTCTATAATAAAGGTGTAATGACAATGGAATCAGACAGCTAAACTTCCCTACGTACATGGGGGAAGGGGGGAAGCACTGACATAAAAAGGAGAAATGGAACGAGAAGTGGATAAAGGAAAGAAGGAGGAATCCTTTGACCCAATCATGATGGACGATGACCAGATCAAGCGGATCCTAGTGACAGCTAGAAATACGCGTAGTGGAGTATCCTACCAATACAAGGTGAACACTAAGAAGAGAGTTGTAGCCATAAGGGAAGGCTTGGAAAGTGATGAAGAGAAGGTAGAGGATCTTCGGGTTATGGATTAGATTGAGAAAATCCTACACACAACATATGAGAGGAAGACGAGAGGTCCAAGAGCGGGAATAGAAGGCGACAATCCTATCCATATTAATGTCAGTGTGGAACCCATCAACCCATGTATGACTAACACACCAAAAAGAACACCATTGTTTAGACAACCAAATTTTGAGTGAAGGAAGGCAGCAAGAAGTACATCTACACAAGGTACAATGACTAGGGGATCCAGTTCAAGAATCATTAGTCAAGTATCTATATTGTGCAGAGGTAGTAGTTCAGCATTCAGTATGGTAGGACACAATCCAACCATCAAGTTACCAGAATTCAAAGGAGAAGTGTCGAAGGACCCGGAAAAGAACATGTTTATCTTTGAGAAGATCTGGGAAGAAAAAACTATCATAGATGAGGACATTAAACTTGCATAAATAGATATTACACTAAGGTATCATGCATTGGATTGGTATATGAGTTTATCTATAAACAATCCACCATGTACAACTAGAATGACTGTGGATATCAAGAAGTTGTTGATAAATGAGTTTTAGAAACCAATTTTAGAGGATCAATACATGAACAAGATGACAGAAATTAGACAGAAACCAGGGGAATCTGTATGGGAGATTGACCAGAGATTCAAACAACTAAAAGGAAAGTTGAAATATCTCATGACATATATGCATCACAGGCACATGTTCGTCAATTCACTACTACCACACTTGAAATATCCACTATGAAAACATAAGTTTCAAACATAGGCAAAGGCTCTGCAGGCATCCCTGCAACTGGAAGAAAACCAATATCAGAAGATGGATCTAGCCATTGAAGATATGAAGGAGGATTTGAATAAATTAACATTCCAACTAAACCAGAACAAAATTAAGGACACACGAGAATTCGTTATGTGTACCACATGCAAGATAGAAGGACCCCACAAGAACGAATGTCCAACAGTCACGCAGTACATGGAAACAAGAATTCAAAATCCATTACCAACAGGAGGACTATGGTGTGAAATATGTAAGAAATAGGGTCACAACCCATATCATTGCCCAATGATGCAGAAGTACCAAACAATCCCAAAGAGTTAAGACTGCAACTTTTGCAAGTCGGTGGGTCATGATGACAAATACTATAGAAATATGGACTTTGTGAGAGAGAGGACATCATATGAATATAGGATGCAGGCAGAAATGATGACTGGGAAATCTGCACCTCATTTTAACCAGGCACAAGCCCCATACAACATTGTGCAACTGCAGTATAATACTGTGTAGAAAACATATAATATCGTGCGGCCACAGTACAACACAATGCAACCTCAGTATAATATTGCACATTATAATCAAGCACCTCATTATAATGCGCCGCAAGGGGATCAAGCTAGCTATAGAGGCGTAGAATGAGCAAGAGGAGGATTTGGAAGAGGCAGAGGACCAGTGGTATGTCACAACTGTCAAAAACCAGGACATTATGCAAGATAATTTCCACTTCCACTAGAGACTTGTATGTATTGTCAGCCATCGGATCATGACAGAAGAATGTCCGACATTATTAGGGAAGATACAGAAAAAGAGGAATCAGAACAATCAGAACGTTCAATGTATTTCAATAGAAGGGAGGAATGAAGGACGAAACATCATCATAGTTACATGTAGAGGAGATAAAACAGTAAATGACGCAGCACAACAAGATCCAGTACAACATCAGTGGGTGAAAAAGAATGTTGAACTAAGGAAATAGTTTGATGCATAGAACGAGAAGGAAACATTTAAGAAAGCTAGACAAGAATTTATTAAGCCAGATACTACGTCAACCTCAACTACGCATCATAGCAAGGAAGTACTAGAGTATGAGATGCCTCCATCATTGGATCATACCAAGGAAATGCAGCCCCTGAAACAAGTAAGTACAATCAAAGGATTTTTACAATCATGTGTAAAAATATGAAACGATCCATCCTCTATCAAAATATTACAAAGTATGTTAGAAAGATGTATCATAGAGACAAAAGAAAAACTAGAACAGAAAATAGTCAATCACCTACATACAAGGAGAAGAACAAGTAGGGAGTTCAGGCTGAATGCCAACATCGGATATTTCAACATGGGAGATATCATACTAGATCTAGGATTTGAATTCAATGTGCTACCCAAAAAGACATGGCAATGTATGGGAGAGACCCCATTAGGATATTCACCCATTCAGTTGAAACTAGTAGACCAACACAAATTTCTACCAATTGGGATACTGAAAGGAGTGACAGTAGACCTGGATGGAGTGGGCATAAAATCTAACTTTGAAGTAATAGAGATAGTGGATGGCACAAGACCACATCCAACATTGCTCATCTTATATTGGGAGTTTGATAACCAGGCCATAATCAATTTAAAGACATCAAAAATGACATTTGATTCAGGGGAATATAGGGTCATTGCACCATTAGACCCATCGGAAGGGGAGAGGTTTGTAGAACCTAATTTCTTGGACTTGGAGGAAATTAGCCAGTTGTACATAACAACTTCGTGAGATAAGGATTACGTGAACCCAACTACAAATGGTATACTCATTTGGAGGAGCATTACTTCATGTGCTTCATACTTAGATACAGGCTTAGAGAATTGGAAACAGAGGCTACACAATGTTTCCACAAGAAGATGTGCAAGAATAGATCGTGCAGTAAGATGGATAGGTATGTAGATAAGGGAACCACCCAGTTTCCATGGGGTAAACAATATAGAAGAATTCTTAACACATTATGAAGATGAAGTGTTAGAAAATCAGAGACTCTTAGCACTAGATATA